>NJDD01001200.1:183297-217768 GCA_002245505.1 Calephelis nemesis | reverse complement strand
AAAAGAAATGAGTTCTTTCTTTTATAAAATTTTAAAATATGGAACTAAAAAAGATTCTTGCTTCATTCTGCTTGGATTCTGGTTCTAAATTTGGCTGCAGAAACCTGTAAAGTAAAAGAGTGGAACAATTTTGGTTTTGATCTGGTTCCTACTGCTCGGTGTTGAAAGGACTCTGAACCGGCGGTAGTTGTCCCGCTGGGTTATTTCTGCGGTCGCCTTCCCAGCTACTTCCGATTGCTGCTCCTGGCTGTTGAGGAAAGGTGTCAGAGGGTCCCACTACCAAAGTTAACTTCGAACCCTATATTCACATATTTTTTAGCCGGCAGAAACTTATTGTGTAGTGTACAAACATTAATAGACTTTATTTTAATATAGTGCTACTGGCTGACCCGGCAGACGTTGTTCTGCTATATTTTTAAAGTGATTTAAGCAAAAAAAATGAGGTGAGACACCCTTATCACATAAGGGTATGAAAAATAGATGTTGGCCGATTCTCAAATTTACTCAATATGCTCACAAAATTTCATGAGAATCGGTCAAGCCGTTTCGGAGGAGTACGGAAACGAACATTGTGACACGAGAATTTCATATATAAGATATGGTTAACATTTAATTTTCTTATTCAATTACCAGGATTACCTTTCGTTTAACGTCTCGTTTGGTATTCATTTTTGTTAACATAGTGGTGGATGATAAGCCTCCTTTACGTTACGATTGGCGATAGGCTTGTCACCTATTTCATTGTGGTACTCCATACCTTTGGCTAGTCGTGGGTGGCCTGGTTGTACCCCTGTTTGCTTTTTAAGAGATTGGGGCATGACATACATTTTCACCTTCTTTTTCAAACTGTAGCATAGAAGTAACGAGTCACATAAATCTACACCAGTATGTTTCAGCAAAAAGAAAAAGTTTTTGGTACTGCCGATTCAGACAAATTATTGAAGAAGTATTCAACCTAAAATACCGTATATACTAAGCAAAGAAAAAAGTCGAGGAACTTAGACCGATTTCTATAGTAAATCACAAAAGGATTATTAATTCGAAAAAAAAAATAACGAGCTACTCTGATGGTTATTTACAATAGATATAAAAATAAGTTTTGACCTAAAGGCCACGGCTAAAAAACTGACTACTGGATAATATTTTTAATCTCAGTATACTTTACATAAATCAATAAACGAGTATTTTGTTTCAATTAATAAAAAGTAATTTTCAAGTTAAAGTCAAGTAAAAAGTACAAAAAGTAGTATACAATGATTCCAAAACTATATTTATAGGACGCCATAGTATATAACCAGCTGTTGCATGCGATTTGCGCCGTATATTGTAAAGCTATTTACGTATGTTTGTAATTTTTCCCGCGGGACTCACTCGAGTAATCGAAATAAAAGTAATCGGATTTTTATAACCACGAAGACGTAAACCAGTCTTACAATTTAATCAAAATCGGTTCAGTTGTTTAGATATTAAAAGCAACAGACAGGTTTTCGCATTTGTATATTAGTATTCAGAAGATTGACGTAGGGTACAACACGGATACCCACGGCTAGCCGAAGACCCTAAACCCCACATCATGATTGGTGGCAAACCTATCGCCAACCGGGCACATATCGAATACAGGGCAGTGATGCTTTTTTTAAAAAAAATATATTTTTCTTTTTCTAACCGGGCTCGAACCGCCCAGGTCCCACCTCACAAAGTCAAGTCCCACACTAGACTGCTAGACCACCAGGATTTATTTTACCTATTCGTAATTAAATTTTAATCTTGATGGATTTGTCTCAAGCCTGAAGAGCCTAAAAGAGTGACCCCGTACCCTATGATATTGTTATCTTTAAACTACGTCTTGACCAAACTTGTTTCTGAAAAAGTTTGTTTACATTTTTTGTGCATCTCAGCTGTGCTGTGTCTGCGCCCGCAGGTAGAAAACCGGACTTATTTATTGGCTATTTTTTTTTCTCTTTTCGCTCCTAACACACAATTAAAGCAGACTTACGTCGCCTCTGTGATTAGGTTACTTGGATAAAAAAAATGCAAACTTCGACTTTAATTCTCCTGTAACATATTTCACAAATATTTTTAGCAACGTAAGATGTTTAAATCATGTGAACTCTAATATTTTTTTATTTTTTTTATAATATTGGAAGGCAAACAAGCAGACGGATGTCCTGATGGTAAGAAATTCACGTCGCCTAAAGACACCAAAGGTTGTAATGGTGCGTTGCCAACCTGTAGCCGGGATGTAAGGCTTCGAGCAAAAGTCAGTTTACCGGCTACCTTACCCTCCAACCGGAACACGTCAACAGCAGGCATTGACGTTATGGCGGCAGGAATAGATAAGGCGGTGGTACCAATCCGGGCGAGTCGCTTCGAAACTCTACCACCTAGGAAGATGTCACGGTGTTAGTGATGGTGAGCCTATGCTCGCCTTTTACGAGCTGCCTGGCAGGAAGGCAGATGGTCTATTCTACAAAGGAGCCCGGACCAACACGGGGTAATATTAATATTCTTATTATATCTACTGAGAGTAAATAAAACAGTACCAAAACTGAGTTATGGTTTCAGGGCAAAATAATATGGCGGTGTTTAGGTTGCCCAAGAGCACTCTCTCTTCATTAATACGTTTAAAAACTTTCCCTTTTATTTTCCCACATATTCTACAACTAAACCCAGCCTGGTGTGACCAGGTGTAATGGTAGTCTACGAGTACAGCAACAGTGAGCTGGTTAATAATGTGTTTTCGTGAAATTACAGGTGTCGTGTGTACGTGCAATACCTATGTTTTCATAACTCACATACACGGAATTGAAATATAAGATAACACTGAAGCTGACAATGCTTGCAACTACATATAGGTAAACAAACAAACAAACAAACGCTATCTCCTCATAGTAAAAAACAAAAGATATACACACTAAAGACGTAAATGGAGCAATGGGAACCTTAGTAAAGTTAAACAGTTGCTATTTTAGATTTGATTACGCGGAATTAGCAAAATAAAGGCACTAGCGGTGAGGTGGTAAGATTAACAGATGTAAAATCTGTTAATCTTACCACCTCACCGCTAGTGCGCGCTACTCTCTCCGTAGTAATTTAATGTAGTCTTAACCGAAATAAGACAGTGACGAATAATGTAGTAGCAGTTTATCAATATTCCAAAATCATACCAATTTACAACATTGTGAGGAATCACCTCGTGCAAGCTGTGTTGCAATAAAAAAGTGGTTGACAGTTGGCGGTTATCTTAATACGAGTAGCAGCCCGGCATTAACGCTGGAAACGCAAGATACATTGCTCAATTAGTTTAAAACACGACGTAAACGTCTAAACAATAGATACATTGCACGCCAAATTAAATCTAAATCAATCACTCAAAGTGGGCTTTCAATACATTTGCATGTTCATTTTACCGGAGCACGTGACTAGATGTAATTCACTTCAGCCACCTGATGTCTCTTGATGCATCGCAATGTTAACGCCGGTATGCACGAGCCTTGTGTGCTCAGAAAATACTTTGTTATGATTACTATTATTTGAATTATAAGTAATAATTTAAGAACTATTTGGTAAGTGTGAAACTGATAACATTTATTTACTAATCTAGAATGTTCACTATCTGTAACTTATTGCTGAAGTATTAGGAAACAATGAGAAACGGCATGTGCGAAAAAGCTTAATATTTACTAAAATTATAATTATTGCATTTTTTATAGGATAGTGGAAGAGAAACAAGCAGACGGATTTCCTGATGGAAAGAAATTCACGCCGCCTTGAGACACCAAAGGTGGTAATGGTGCGTTCCCAACCTGAGGCTAGGATTTGGATCTCTAGCAAAAGTAATTTTACCGGCTACCTTACCCTCCGAACCGGAACAAGTCAACGGCAAGCATTGGACGTTATGACGGCAGGAATAGATAAGGCGGTGGTACCAACCTGGGCGAGTCTCTGCGAAACTCTACCACCTGGTTGCATATCACGGTGTTAGTGATGGTGAGCCGATGCTCGCTTTTTACGAGCTGCCTGTCAGGAAGGCAGATGATCAATTCTACAAAGGAGCCCGGATGAACACGGGAAAAAAATAATTTTCAATCTTCCTCTTCAATCACCTTATCTATTAAAAAAACGCACTGAAATCCGCTGCGTAGTTTTAAAGATTTAAGCATACAAAGGGACAGAGGAAGCAACTTTGTTTTATACTATGTAGTGATAATCTTCATGATCATCTTAAATGATTTCCATTCTCTCTCTTTAGATTTCGAAAGTAAGTTTTACACTTGCTGTTGTAGAAAACATAATTGTTATAGTTTATTTTTTCAAAAAAAATATGGGTAATGGAATATTTCTGTTATAATTACAGGTATCATAATTATCGAGGAATTTGTTTCGCCTTTTTTTCTCCAGACTGGCTAAGTTCGAAAAATGTGATAGTGTGAAGCATATATACTGAGGTCTAGTTGCTAATGAGTTTGTTTTACTATAACCGAGTAGAACCCAATATTAATGACGCTCGTTTTGTAAAACACTAAGTAGAAACACTAAGTAGAGTAGTAGATTAGGTGGTAGAGTTTCGCAGCGACTCGCCCGGATTGGTACCACCGCCTTACCTTTTCCTGCCGCCATAACGTCATGACGTGTTCCGGTTCGGAGGATCAGGTAGCCGGTTAACTTACTTTTGCTTGAGGGCTAGCATCCCGGCCTCTGGTTGGCAACGCACCATTACCACCTTAGGTGTCTCTAGGCGGCTGGAATTTCTCACCATCAGGAAATCCGTCTGCTTGTTTGCCTTCCAATGTTATAAAAAAAAAGATAGGCGATACAACATTAACATCATTTGTCGCTCTTATCAAATAGAAGATATGATGATCTTGTAAAAAGTGAAAACGTGTTTTTTATAAAATATAAATTATTTCATATTTTAATGTACTATGATCTTGTGGTATCTAATAAGTGAGGAGGAATCTAGGCAGATTTTCAAAGATCATGACATTTGACACTCGATTCTCTCGGACTACCTTCTAAGCTAAGGCTTAGAAGGTAGTCCGAGTCCGAGTCGGAGTCCGAGACTTTCAGTATTATATTTTCTGCTTATAAGCAGATGATTTTATTCACATATAGATAAAATTTTTCACTCAACTTGTCCATACTTATAGGGTATATTGTGCAAGTCTACCGCTACTCTTCTACCCTCAGACCAGAACTTGATAGAGTCGTTATGGCGGCAGAAATAGGTAAGGGAGTGGATCCCTACTCAGGCAAATTGCTGCATGGGATTCTACTACCAGTGGTCTAGTTAGTAATCACCAGTTTAGCCTTAGCTCGTCTCTTACGAGCTGCCAGGCAGGACGGCAGAAGATTTATTCTATATAGAGGAACCTCACCAATACGGTGTCTATTTTGCATGTGTGAAGATAGGATATGGAAAGTGGTGTAGGCTACTTTTTATCCCGATTTAACCGATTTCCACGGGAGGAGTACCATATAACTTTAATGCGCATTTATAGTGACGAGTAACATCTAATGGGTACTTATTTGAGATTGATACCAATTTTTGCAGAGCTCTTAAATTATGCAAACTAAGTACTGTATTATGCATACAAAATTAACCATTGAATTCTCAGTGAAATATTGGTTCTGCGCAATAATTAACTCGAGTGTGCACACGCCTCTACATTGGAAATGCACTCTATCTATTAATCCGGCCAGTCATACGTGAAATCGGTGATACGGTGAATTTATGAATGTAAAAGCATCTTTAAATATTTTATGAAATTGATACATTACGTACTTTCATAATGGAGCTGGTGACAGGTTGATCTATTAAGTCATATCTCCTCGTTTTTATTTTCGTGTTTATTGTTAACAAAGGCTGCAAAATTAAAACAATAAACAAACATAGTTCTCCGTAAGTATCCACATGCTAATGGACGCGCTATAAATTCATTACCCAACAAACATTGACACCGTCAAATGAACGGAATAATAGGATTTAAATCATATTTTAAATACGTTTTGCATATAAATGACAGTATTTACGTATATTTCCCTTGGAATTCAAAATGGCGAAAAGCATAATAAATTGTGCACATTTTTAATGAATATATTTTTATACGTTTACCTTTGGAAATTCCAGATTTCGTAACTAATATAGTTAAACATTTAGACACAGAACATCGATTTTATGTATTAGATGTTGTCATAAACCTTTAAGGCTAATGCGGACTGATTTGTTAATATTAAAAAAATACCTATTTTATGAAAACATATTATGTACGAGTAGGTACGTAGTTTCTGTAAAACAGGTGTTTTTCATATTATCA
This sequence comes from Calephelis nemesis, assembly GCA_002245505.1. Lineage (NCBI taxonomy): Eukaryota > Metazoa > Arthropoda > Insecta > Lepidoptera > Riodinidae > Calephelis > Calephelis nemesis. Next base: position 211,451 of record NJDD01001200.1, on the reverse strand, counting down.
AGAAATCAGTTGTAGTGCGAAAGTCAGGTACCGCATTAATTGTTGGCATCAATCCTATGGAATCAACACATATACGCCCGCCTCCGTCGGAAATTGAACCCGAGCCTTGCAGCCAACAGTTAGACAGTATCGTTAGGCGTGTACGCCTATAACGAACAAGGCGATCGTTGTGTAATAAAGTAATCTAATTTTAAGTACAAAATATGTAATGTAATAATTTAATAGCAATTGAATAAACTGGAGATGAGTTTGTCACATTCCTACGTTAACGTACATTTTATACTTATAAATTTATTTTATACCTTTAAATTACTAAGAGATGACACATATATGAAGGATAGATTTGTTTGATTGACCATTGCACTCATATTTTTTTTGTGAGATACGATAACTATCAAGCACATAGCTCCACTGGTGGTGATCTATAGCTACCAGAGATGTTAAAGGTGTGATACCGTCCTATTGCCAGGGTGTCAGACCTAATGTGTAACTTTATAATTCTCTTTTTATCACCCAATCACAATGGAAGATTAACGATTACTCAATATTTTGTGCAGTAAAAGACAAGTAAAACTGCGGGCTATAGCTAATTCTTTTTAAAAAACATTGTCGTCTTCACTGTAATGGATCTTCCGTCCGACATAGTTCACAATTCGGTAACCAGACATTCAATTAGGTGCTGTCATTCTGGATTGCAAATAAATTAATTGAATTCAACTTCCCCGTGTTGGTCCGGGCTCCTTTGCAGAATGGACCATCTGCCTACCTGCCGGCAGCTCGTTGAAGGCGAGCATAGGCTTACCGTCACTAACACCGTGACATTCTACTAGGTGGTAGAGTTTCGCAACAACCCGCCCGGATTGGTATCACCGCCTTACCTATTCCTGCCACCATAAGTCATAACGTCCAATGTTTGCCGTTGACGTGTTCCGGTTCGGAGAGTAAGGTAGCCGGTAAACTTACTTTTGCTCGAGGCCTAACATCACGGCCTCTGGTTGGCAACGCACCATTACCACCTTTGGTGTCTCTAGGCAGCTTGAATTTCTTACCATCAGGAAATGGAAATCCGTCTGCTTGTTTGCCTTCCATGACCATAAAAAACTATTTTTTTTTTAATTTAAAAAAAAAATAAAAATACAAAAATAACTTACGATTACCTAAATAGTGTATTTGATATTTTCCATCGTCGGCGCTTGGTAAAACTTCCAAATATTCATATTCTTAAATGAAGAAACAATTGTACTGTTTTACGTATCACTTATACTTTATTATTTTATAAATAGCCTACCGGTTTCGCTTTTTACAGCATCATCAGGGCTAGAACTTAAATTACTGAACAATATTTTTTGAGTAATAAACATAAATTCATTTCATAGTGGGTAGATACAAAAAAATATGAATATCTAAATAGTGTCTCAAAGTTTGTATTTGGTCTAGCATACCTTAATGTAGTGAAATATTTAATGAGTCCAAATTTTTTCCCATTACATGCTTTATATGTCGTGCTTATTACCATTATTATATATTTTCAATTGGTATTAGATAGCAGTATTGCAAGACACCCGGGTTAGGATTATCTACTCTGCATATCCTATTGCCTAAACTAAACTGCCTGCAGTCGTCTTCTGATCCAAAGAGCTGATGGACTTGCACATTGGACTTAACACCTCGGCCACAACACAGCGACTTAGTCTGCTTAGTCTTAGTATAAAAAAATATTGCTTTTTCCTTCATTTGTGCGCTTTTTGTGAATCCCATATTAGAATAATAAAATATTTTTTTGTGTATTTCGTGAGGGTGTTGATAACTTAGCAACTAAAAATTTGTGTGACGCAAAAATAATGTGGTGATATAATATTAAGTATAAGTTGCTGTGTAAAAAAGCCACTTTTGTATGGTTCACGGCTGTGAGGCGAAGGGCCGGCCGTATTACACCGTGTCAGCTACTGCTCGATTTCACGCTGACGACTCAACCTGATTGCCCTTTGTACAAAACTCGTTCGGCGTAAGTGGTAGCGGAATATGTAGTCAGTCAAGTATTATTGGTGCAATCTCATCTTATTATATCTTGTTTCTTTATTATAGTATCATAAAAAGCTACAGAGGCAGCTTATGTTCATTTACACTTTATGAAAATAACTTGATCCTTTTGTTAAAGAACACCTGTGCCTCCCGATTGGTATAAGTTACTGGAATATCTTTGCGCCTTAAACATCATGTTTTTATTCTAGTCTGATACTACAAGACGCCAGAACTTGGTCAATTACTATCGAGTTTTTAATGCATGTGACATTCTGATATGATTTTGGTTCAACTCTGTTTAATTAAACTAATAATTAGGACTCAAAATATATTCAACTAATAAAGTCAGTTTAATATTTGCTATTGACAAAAACTACACATTGAAAAACTCAAACCAAAATGAGGCACTACAATTAGCTAGGTATTAACCTATTTAACTGTCAAGTAATATTAATGAAATAAAATTATGGGGGCATGAAATAATTAAATGTTAGTGCTATTAACATTTAAATTAATATTGTAAACATATAAGGGAATGCTATCAACGTTTAATTCAATATTATCAACATTTAAATTGATATTGTGTACATGAAAATATTTTCGCTAGATGTATGGCCACAACTTACTTTGATCGCTTTAGGCTCCGGACCACTCGCAGTAGATATGGATTTCTCGGTAGTCAATTGTTACCTTTTCATTTATTACACAAAAACCGGTTCAGCGCTCAGTTCTGATATCAACTCCGATAGAAACATTTCAAGTTAAACTGTTCCATAATATTTGTTTCGTTAGCGCTAGCCACGGCTTCGCCTGCGCGGTAATCGACGTCTGCACTTTTGTTTTAATCAAATAAGCAGTTACCTACATATTATATTATATCATAAACTAAATATTACAGTCGTTTAAATGGTAAAAACCTGATCAAAACTTGTAAAATAGTTTTTCTGTGTTTTGCATTGCTCGAATGGGCTGGCAACAGGAATAGGTACCTGTAGCCGTATCGTGTTTGTATTAAGTACTCGTATAAGTTGCTTAAGGTTTAAGTTGTCAACATGCACATACATGTATATTATACATTATATCATTGCACAACAGACTTAACATTCTAGCGTCAGGTTGGCAACAGTCAATACGCTTTGCTGACTGTAGCCAACCAAGTACGTATTCTAACCATAAGAAAACCCATCTGCCTGTTTCCTTCCAATGACGTAAAAAATAAAAAAATGTAGATAGCTTTATTCAACTCCTGCCCTATTTTAAATTTTATTAAATTTATTGTCCTTATTATCTGACTATTGGGGTTTTATTACGAAATAGGAAGATAAGAAAATATTATTTAAATGAAGTGGCAGACCGTTTCCGTTTATTCTGTAATTTGTAACTAAATTGTTTTATAACCATCCCACTGATTAGATTGGGCTTGACAATTTACGGTGAACTAATTTTGGCTCTGTTTAAAAGGGTCGTAAAATGATTATTAAATTTATTAATAAGTGGGGAATTTTATCGGCTCTAGAATCTACATGAAATATAAAATACTTATATAACGTAGGTAATGAAAATTTGTCTGTTTATGGCCAACCGGATACTACCTACTAGGTAGAAGAGTTTCGCAGCGACTAGCACGGATTGGTACCACCACCTTATCTATTCCTCTCGCCATAAGGTAGCTGGTAAACTTACTTTTGACGGAGGATTAACATCCCGGTCTTAGGTTAGCATCGCAGCATTACCTTTGGCATCTCTGGGCGGAGTGTATTTCTTACCATTAAGTAATCCGTCTGCTTGTTTTTTTCCAAAAGCATAAAAATGAAAAATAAATTTCTGCATACCTATGCATATATACATTATTCTACTACTGGTTAATTTTACCCTGCAAATAACAACAAGAAGCATTAACTTTATCACAGCAGTAATTAACATATCTAATAATGATACAGAAATACCGTACAAGTCAAATAGACGGAATACATTTAATTACCAACAGAGAGTACCTAATCATCATCAAGATTCATCACTTTCCTAAGCCTTAACTAAACTACGGATATGTGTGTGGGAGTATGTATGTATGGTTTTATAAATTTTGATTCAATACGCATTTTTATTTCAAATCTGTTGCGATCGAGATGTTTCCTAACTACTACCACTACAAAAATATTATAATACACAGAGTTTGTCAGGGGTTTATTGAAAATGTTTAGTTTTAGTAATGTTCCCAACCATGGATATCATTAAGTAAAATATAAAGATACAAACAAAGAAACTTTCTTAATAGCAATAAACATTTTTATGTGACATGATGTCGTTTTACTAACCATTTTAATCTAAAGATCGTTTTTCAAACGAAACACGATGGATAATTCGCAACATTTTTACTACTAACGCCATCTGTTGATATAGCAAAATGATTAAGTGGTAGAAAATGGCAGGAGAGTTTTGGCGCCATCGAGAGAAAATATTGTCGAAGTTTTTTCATAATTATTGAATTTCGTGTTGATATTGAATGAAATTAGTCAATTTTGGTGGCATTTTGTACAATTTTGTTCAGTGAAAGTGCACAAATGAAATAATCTTGAAGAAATTAGCGTACCGTGTATTTCCTCGTTGCTGCCAAATTTCACCGTTTTACCCAAGACTTATTGACGACTTGTGACTTACGAATCCCGATTTTGGTAAAATCCCGAATTTGATGCAAATTTCTACTTGACTAATGGCTAAATACTAACGTGAAGGCCAAAACCTAAAGAAAGTAAAAAAAAACGGCAGAAATGTTGATGTCGATGTTTAGACTATAAAAATGATTTACTTATTCTAATTAGGTTTTTGTTTCTGAAGCGTAAAAGTACAAAACTTTAGCTCATGCCCTTTTATACAAAAAGAATTGGATCAAAGTCACTCCAGTGGCAACGACAACACATATTACTCGTATTAAAAGAGAGATGTAGATAAAAAAATCAATTAGTCTTTAGTGTAAGCTGTTTAGGAGTAAATATGATATTACGATAGTAGGTGCCAGACTTAATAAGAAAATTATTGAGACTAGTTTTAAAATCAACTTCTAACAAAAAATGTACTAGATTCCAATTATTTTATAACCACTTCTTTATTTTATAGTATTTGCAACCTACCTAGTAATTCCGAGATGGTCCCACATACATTTTATCAAAAATATACTAATGTCTTTTGAGTTGTAAATAATAATGAATAAATTTTCATGTATGTTCATGTATGGGATATGCATAAATTTATGTATATGTTATAAGACTAACTTAAAAACCATAAAACGGATCAATATAAAATTAATTAGATGAAAAAACTACGGAATCGCGACCTAGCTTTCCGCCTTTCCTAGCAATAACTTAATATTGGCTGAATAATCGCGTAACAAACGTAGAAAAAAACATAGAGCCGAATTAATAACAACCTCCTTTTGATGCCGGTCACAAATAAACAGGAATTTGTATTTCTGCAGAAACAGAACAGAACAGAACAGAAATTTGTATTTCTGTTTATTTGTGACCGGCATCGAGAGGAGGATGTTAAAACCTTAATTGTCATATTAATAAACATAGACAAAAATACACCAATACCCAAAATGACATTACAGTACATTAAAGACTGTATAACGTAGGTTTAAACGTTGGAGTACTTCAGTCTAGTCTATAGGTAGGTGTATAGGACGGAAAAAGTTTAGTGATCCGGTGATTATCAGTGCATAAGACGGGTATCGAACTTGCATGGACTTGCTTTGTTTGCACTCGAGTTAATAATTTAGCTAAAAGTAGGTTGTGTAAAGACTGATGACTCACAAAATTAGTGTTATAGTAAAAGAAAACTTAGCATCTAGTAATAATGGTTATTCTAATTTTATAATGCATTAGATCTTATTTCTTAAAATGCTTAAAGATGGTAGTACTTTTTCGAACCGGAACACAATAATCCCAATCTCAGATGATTCCACACCAGAAAAAGGTAAGGTGGTGGTAGAAACACACGAGCGTTGGCACCAGACTCTATGAGATATACCTGATCCAGTCTAAATTACTAGATTATTTCCTTGGTAAGCGTTATTACATCTCTTTGACATAGCATCGTAACCAGTTTAAGTTTTGAGTATGAACTTCTACTGCTTTTTAACCAACTTCTGAAATTCGAGATTATCACCACCACTGCATGCATGCACTGCATGTTTCTTTGTCACATCACATTAAGACATGGAAAAAAAATAGAAGTCGTTTTTTGCTATTTTGTTTCTTTTAGTTACCTATTGATTTGTGTTAATTGGTGACTCTACATTTTGTAAATAATTACTGGTAGGTATCTGTTCTTTAATGGGTTATGTAATTATGAAATTATGGTTAATCAAGCGCTTTTGTGGATGTATTTTTAAAATATTTTTAAATTATTAGTATTACACATTATCATCATACCCAAATTGATTTCATACTCCCTCTGTCTAATATCTTATGGTACTATGGATATTGGTAGTATTGCGACAATTTACCAGAATCGTTACCGCCGTATTTTTCTGGCAAAATTTGTCTTTTCTGATGTGTTCCAATCTGCAAGCGAGTAGCCAATAAACTGCTACTAGCCTCATAGGTTCATCTCAGATGAGAAATGTTAATTCCTAGGTTTAGGTGTACTATATTTATTTATTTAAGTATTTTGAATTATTAGTATCCTTAACATGCAGCCATTTTTGCAAAGCTAATTTGTTTACATTGCTATTGGATTCAATGTGTGTGTTTTGTGCTCTAATAGTTTTTGTCAAATTAAATATAAAATTTAAGCCAAAAAAGTTTCTTAGACCTCGATGCTTAAATGTTATCGGAATGAAACAACGGGATAAATTTGTACTAATAATTTTAATGTTCTACGTGAACCTATAAGTTACTGTTAGTCCTAACTATATACATAGGACTTAAAATGTCGGATGTTAATTATAATGAGATTGAAACAAACAAGCAGAAAGTTTCCCCTATAGTGAAACGACGTATCGTCTTCAGACACCAAAAGTGGTAATGGTGAATTGCACCAAGATGTGACCACAAGCTGAGATGAGCCTTTCGCATACTTACGCTAGCTCGTTACTTTAAGCTGATGTGCGCTGAAGACATTCAGAGCTGAAAATCATGAAAATGGTGCAAAAAAATAAGAGATCTTCTTTTTGATGTTTTTCAGTAATTTCAAAAGTTTTATTGTTCCAGATATTCAATATATTCATATCAGAGGCGTATATCGTATTTTATTTGCGTTAAAGTTATTTAAAATAAGAAGATAATTTTTATTATTATTTTTAAATCGTTAATTTGAGGTTGAAGTTTAAAAAAGTTTAAAATTATTAACTTTTTTATGAATTTTCGCAACTTTTGGTGCTCGTCGTAAAAACATTAAAACCTACGTTCGTCAAAAAATTTGATAAAATCTGCCACTGATTTTTTGTGATAAAAAAATAATTATACTTAATATTTAAAATTTGAATAACTTATTATTATTTTATTCACTTCCATATGTTATATGTTAAGTATTCGTTTTTGTGTATTTTTTTAATAAATAAGTTTTAATTATCAATTTGCAATAAAAAAGATAAATATTAAATGTAAAAAAGAAATTAAAACCATCTAAAACTCAATCAGCTTTAAGTATTTTTTTTAAATCCAAACTTACAATTAATTTAAAAGTTTGACTCTACTTCACTGATTTGACGACCACAATTTTATGCAACTGTATCATGAATCTAAAACCAGTTATGAATTTTATCTCCTATTGAGTCAGACTAAACAAAGGTTCTCACTCTAAATGACAATAAACCCAAAAACACCTCCGATTGCACAAACCAACTCATGGCAAAACCACGACCGTAAAAACATTTTATACCTACGGTACTAAAACTACAAACATTCTATTACCAAATTACAGATAAAACACACGCGTAAGTCTGTCACGGTATCGAATGGTCCGATCCTAAACTTGCGTTAAAACCAGCTTTGCGTACGTGAGCTCAAACAAAGAGCCGTTAAATACGCGAGTGACACGCGAAATGTATTAGAGGCACCGCCGCAAGCTCGTTGCAGAGTGAATGCTTTACGTTTAACAACCCTGAGGATTCCAAATCTATCGTTACGTCATCTCACCCCATGCAAAATATGCCACCCGATTGGCCGATTCAGTTTGCCGCGCTTTCTTACAGCCAATGTAAAAACAGACACTCTTACTTCCATCCCTTTCGCATAAGGGTTTCAATCTATAATCGGACCGAGAAAGCTCGTTTCTAGTATTGCGCGCAACAAAATGATGTAACTGCTATGACATGAGATAGGTATTCTGCCACACTGTGAGTGGAAGTGCGATAAAACATTGGTGTCGCAGCTTATTGTCGCGGTAGAGTGCCAAGGGAACGTGCTACCGTGCGTTCAACTATTTATAATCAAATAGGTTGCGCCGGTGTGAGTGTGTGCTTACATTATGCACCGGGCACACATAGAGGAACGCGTCGAGCAAGGCAATGATGTGCACCAAGTATTATCCCTTATTACACGATCTGCTTCCGCGCGGGCCGCACGTACAATAGTTGTCGGACGACCTCTTTTGTCGAGCGCAGTGCGAATTGTTAGTTTGTTTACATCCAAGACTTAGAACTTTGCATACTGTGGTTAATGTGACTGTGTCATCGTACCGTCAGTTATCGCTATATTGCGTTTCACGGACAATGCCCGCGATGATGTTTACGTTCAAACTTTTTGTGAATTATCTGAACTTTTGCTATTTTGACGAGTTTGTGATTTTTCGAGCGCCAAACTGAACTGTAATAGAGACATCATTTTAAAACTCGGTGTGCCATTTTAGTGTCAAAGTGAACTTTCTATAAAACATTTTTGATAAAAAATTTAAATTTTTTACTGGACTTAAAAAGTTTTTTATAACAGTTTGTAGCATTTACAAAAGGGCTTAAAACCAAGAAAAAAAAACTTAATCATTTTGATGAAAGAGAAGAATAAAATTTTTACGAAGAAGTTGAAGAAAAAGTTCCGAGATTTATTTAATACAGCATTAATTTATACAAAATAAACCACAACCTTTCCACGCTTCTTCCGTAGAAAAGGGCACTCTGAGAGACAAGGATGGCGATAGCATTTAACTTGCCGAGCGAGAGAGAGGCGACCGAAGAAAACTTTTCTCGTTTGAACCGGCTCCTGGCCGAGCTGTACGAGGTCCTATGCCACATCTTGGTATCACGGCAACCTGGCCAAGAAGTCCAGGACAATCGGCGAGGTGAGTGCCCTCGAGAGCCTAACATACCACCTTACCACTTAAGATGCAATTCGACCTACATCGTGAACTTAGTGATGGTTATTACTATCCTTAAAGTGTCCCTCGCCTCGTCTCTCTTCAATTCCGTGAGATAAAGTGGAAATAGTAGATAAGTATTGTTGACAGTGATACTGCATAGCAGCTCTGGACATTTGTTACGTATTTTTAAGTCCATCCGTCATTGTAACTAATTTGTCAATGATGTTGTGTCAAACTGCACTTAAATTGTAAATGGTGGTCTATTGCATAAGCAATCTTGGAATCAGTTCCATAAATTTTGATTTAGTATTGCAATTAACAAAATTTTGGCTTTCAGTGAAATTTGCTTTTCGATTTAAATTTGAGTGAAGTTCGACAAAACCTACTCAATTATAGACATAAGGCGACATACCTACCTACCTAAATTTCGATAGAGAAATACCTAGGTAGGTATATAACTTCAAGTAAAATCAAATTTAAAATGTATTTTTTCATGTGAAGATTTATTTTAGCGTAAATTAAAGTAATTATAATTTTATTATTGTAGTTTTGTTAAGTTTTTATAAAGTTACATTTCCATTTGATCTCTTATTTTGTTTACGAATTTTTAATAGCGTAATTGCAACTAGTTTAATTTATTGTAATACATAACCACGTAGCATTTAACTTTAATGGCTTGTAATGCGTACCTACCTACCGAGGTAGGTAGGTATATGGATCTCAATTATATAGTTCCAAATAATTTCGATAGTCATATAGTATTCTAACTAATGGATATTATTTTATTTTTGTATCATTCACATTGTCACGTTTGGATTTGTTTATACCTATACCAAATATTAGTTAAATTTATAAAATTATGATCAAAAATTTATTTGACATTTCTCTAAACTTCTCTATCACAATCTTGTACATAGCTGTTTTAGTAGAACATTATTTTTGTTGAATTGAATAATTTTGTTCTGTTTAAAAAATTGTATAATGAAAAAAAAATCTTTGTTTAAAGGATCTTAAGGTTATATTCTTTGTGCAAACAGTTTGTCTTGTAAATATTGCATTTAAATTTTTTGTGATGTTTTATGTAAGCATTTTAATATAATTATGATTTACTTATTACCCGTGTAGTTAAGCCTTACATGTAATCAATTACAAATAAACTGGATTGTGTTTACTGTATCATGTATCCGATATCTTGATGAAAAACTGTGAAATAAATTCACTATTTTATAAAATTTGTTGATGTTTTTTTTATTAATTTTTGCATTTCATAAATTAACACAGAACAGAATTTTCAAAGTTAAACTGTACAAAAGCTCTTTACTTAACTAAGTGTTAGTTACAAAGAAATTTTTTTTTTAAATTTTTGTCAACGTATGGTGTTGATTAAAATCAAGTTAAAATAATCAAGAGGGAGTGTTTATTTTAATTAATTCTCAGGACCTAATTAAATCGAATATATTAAGTAAACAGGAAAAACTATCAAATTTAACAAATTAAAAATTGAATGTTTATTAACTTTGAACGGGAAAATATATAATTTATTAGACACAACTGATAAACATATTAGAGTAATATCAATAGACCAATAGTTTAGAAGAAAAGTATAAAATTGCATCTATAGGTATATAAGTTCAAAAATACAAAATTATTTTACAATTTTTTTTTGTTAAAGGAGTCTCAAATTAGGTGCACAACACACACATACACAACACTCAAATTGAATCTAACCCCAAAGTAAGCAAATTATATGCTTGCGTTATGGGTGTTAGTCAACGATTCTTACACATATAAATACTTAAATAGATACCAGAACAAATTTAATAAACACCCAGACCCGGAAATGCAGACATCTAAATGTTCATCACACAAATGCCTGCCCCCATCGGGAATCGAACCCTAGCCTCGTGGTTGGTCGATGTAGTTAGGCGTGTACGCTAGCCGCTCGACCAACCTGTGAATGTAAAATAAAAGGTACAAAATAATAGAAACAAGTAACACTTCAAAATAACATTTATATAGGTAAAAAAACTCTAAAGAAAACGATGAACGTAGACTAGTACATGGTACATATAAAACGTAAATATTTTGTCCATACAATATACATACAGAAATACAAGTCGTTGCTAACTCATAAACAGTGTCAGTGCGCCGGCTCGTCAATCAATCCAAAAATAGCTCGTGTTTACATTTACTAATGTCAAGACTTGAAACTGAACTTGTTGTAACATGTGCAGCTCGAAACAATGGACCGGAAAATAATACATTACATTAAGAATCTTAAATACACGATATAATTCATAACACGAACTAAAACAGATTTTATAGCAATAAATAACTATTTTATGAAGTATATACTATTTACACCAACTTAATAAAAACGTAGTTACTATAAATGGAAAAGTTAGTGATTTTGAAAATTATTTAAGAATTCAAATAATATTAAGCTATTAAACATTGATGAAAGTGCCTTAAAATAAAAAAAGCAAACTTTATAAATATAATACTAAAGATTTCTAAACGTTACTTTAAAATAATCTTAGTAGCAGATATTTTTGTAACAATTTCTATATCAGCTATAAAGTATGCTATCACTAGCTACAATTTTAGGACGACGCGCATTAAATATATTAATATCAAAAATTAGATTACTTTAAAGCCAATTCAAGAAAACGATTTGGTAATGAAATTGTTAGTTATAGCCACAGTTAAAAGAAGTGATACACGTTTTGATTTTAGAATAACATCTTTTAGAAAGTGTAATATGAGTATGAGAAAAATAATGAATGCTCTAAATACTTGGAAATAAAAATCTCATCATTGTTGTATTTATACCGTTGTATATTTTTAGACACAAGTAGTAATTTCTGAAAATCTGTTCTAATAATCAAAGACAATAATTATATACACGTTAAAATTTAGGAAAATGCATATGAAAACTAGTTACAGAGTAAAACAGTTGCCATGTAACATTAACAAGGAACTTAAACGCTCTGCGTTCTAAAAGAAAACCAAACGAAGACATATTATGTAGAGTGAAATAGCAAATTGAGTCTGAACTTTGAAGAACTCTTAGAACTTTTCACGCTGAACTTATTGCGTCATTGGCAATCAATAAAAATATCGTTAATTATTATTAATATGTAATTACTTTTAACTTTATAACCAATAAGAAAACATGTTAATTTCAAAAAATTGCTAAATACACTTGATTAACAGAAATAAATAATACAGTAGACAAAGCTATAAAAAATAAAACAGTAAATAAAAAAAATTACAAAAAAATCAAAGATATTCATTAAAAAGATTGACTGATTTTGAAAACGTTATTTACATTTTTAGTTACTGCACATAGCACTTTAAATAATATAAACTACATAAACACTTTTAATAAAATGTGTTTATGAAACAATATAATTTAATCAAAATAAGCTGCAAACTGACTTGCGGTTTCATTATTTTGTCATCTAAGTACAAAAAAAGTATTTCTCTTGATTTCCTTAGAAAAGAAAAGCGGGTCATAAAAGAGCGCGAAATCAACGTATATATAAAAGGAGTCGAAAAATAGCCGTTTTCCGCATTCGTTTAGAAGACAAAAAATGTTAATAACGTTTTGAATTTGATGAAATTTTAATATATACTTAGTTGCAAAATATTAATAACAAATTACAAGAGTTTAAACAAAAGAAACTTATCTACCGTAAAGTTAATGTAAATTTAAATGATAAGTTTAAATTTTGAGTTTCTTAACTTTATAATTACGTAACATTAAGTAAACACGATAATTATTCATCTCAAACGCTAACATAAATAAATTAACAACAGTTGCTGTAGAACTACAATTGTTAGAATTATTTAAAGAAATTAGCACAACTTTTAAAGTTATAAAATTTATAAACCTTTCAGAGTGGTTCGTCTTTTTTAAAAACTTATGCTTAAATCGAAAAGCAAAAATCACTGCCCTGTGTGGTCTTGAATCATGTTATAACAAAGTGTTTTGTCCATTGCTAACATCAGACAATTCAGTACCCTATTTCTTTAGACAATGACTTCTGATATTTTGACCTCCAGTGTCCAGACAGTCACGCTTTTGAAGTTTTGACTTATATCGATTACAATTGAAGTGGAAAGAGACGCTTCAACGATTACAAAGATCATAATGTTTTTTGAGTCCTTTAAAACCGTTTTGTCATTGTATCATTATCTATTAATTATTAGAAAGTGTGGTGACTCTGATTCACAAACCGAAAAAACGTAAAATGTCTTCTATTTGAAATTAAATGACGATGAGTAATTATCACAATTACTTGTTGACCACAAAATAATACATTATAATGTTAATGTGGATTCTTCGACGCTCTTTAACATTTTGCGGATCTCAGGATTTGAGGAATTTCACGATGAAACGTATCTATATTGAATCATTATTTTTAAAAACTATTTTGCTAATTGAATCTTCTTATTAGGTATTAGAATTGAATATTCTTATTAGGTTTCCGCTTTTTGTATTTACTGTATGCACGTGATTTCTGATCTGAACATCCAACAAGTTTAGCCTTAACTTCAAATATAAAATTGAGACATTGCCATACACATGTAATTGTAGCAAAAAACAATGGTAAAAGTATCCTGCACATTTAATAGGTAAATTAACTTAAGTCTGTAGAATAGTGTTTTTTTTTTTTTACAAAAATTAACAATGATTATATGAGTACATACAATGAGTATATCCCTCGGCAGAAGTTATAAAAAACAGAATTAAATTTAACAGAATTAAAGATAAAATTCATCAAAAACTTTCAACATTCAAAAAAAAACAGAATTAAATTTAACAGAATTAAAGATAAAATTCATCAAAAACTTTTAGCTTAAAAAATATAGTCCGGTAAAGTTGTAAAAACAGCAAGTTAAGATATATTTTAGTCATTACAAAAATACCAATGTTAGGTTATTTTGAGACGCAAGTTAGCACAACACTACCATCTTTTGTTTTTCTTGATAAGAAAAGTGTTTTTAGGAGCTCATAAAAGGCCCATTTTTGTTATCTTAAAAAAACAACCTCTAAATGGAGATGACCGTGGCCCATATACACTACAGATGTAACAGGTGCGTTGCTGGTCCGTGGCCTGGATGTTAGGCCGATTGTGCAAATCTACCGGCCGAGAAATGACAATGTCATTATGGCGTCAGGAATAGGTAAGGTAAGACTTGCCTGGGTAGAGGTCCACCTACCCAGGCAAGTCGCAACAGTAGTCTTCTCGGTAAGGAACTAATATTTTAAGTTGTACTTATCTTTTACGAGCTGCCTGGCAGACAGGAAGATGGTCTATTCTATTCAGCGGTCCCGAACCGATACTGGCAAAATAATCAATCATTTCGTTCTCTTACTACGACTTACTGTGTGTAAGTTTAGGCTACAAAAATAGCTAACGGTCATATAGCATGTTCGAAAAAAAGACCTAGTAATTGAATGTTGTATTCAAAGTAAACGAGTATCTTCACGCACTAAAGGAGTAGTAAAATGCACAACTAGGGCACCCATGACTAGCCGAAGACACTGTCCCACAATGTGATAGGTGGCAATCCCGAGCAACTTAGAAGATTAAAATTACCACATTTTCTTTTCGTTGCCCGAGTCGGAATCCGAAACCGGGACCTCGTGAAGTCAAATTCAACACTTGAACCGCTAGACCACAGAGGTGTGAGTTCAACAGTAGTGAAAACTAAACACTAAGATCTTTTTACTGTTTAAAAGTTAATGACATGTTTTTATTTTATGTAAGAAATAATATTTATTAGCTTATGAATTCCGTGTTGCTATTTCTTATCCAGATTTTTTCTTTAGGTTTTTTTTCGTATCATCGATAACAGCTGCTAATAATACAGAGTTTATTCTACCTTAAATAGGTTAAACAATAAAAAACAACTTAATTTACAATCTTAACTACGCAATAGTTAAACAAACGAACGTATAACTAACAATAAGTATTTCAAACGGTCGCATATGTATACAAGTTGAATATTGACAGTGTTAATTTGATTCATAAATAATAGAAATTAACATACTGGTTGTGTAAGTGTAGTTTGCAAATGCAGTTTATGGCGTGGAAGGTAATCATATGCAGTATTAGGAGACTGGGCCCGGGACAGGGGACTGTGTTTTACTTATGAAAGGTTTAGCAAGTCTTGTAATTGCAAGTACATCACTGAATTTGTAGGGGCCCATGTAACTGTTGAAACTTATCTTGCTGATTACAATGCGATCAGGGGGGTTGATTCCGTAACTTTTTTTGTGACGTTTATTGGGTTAATTGTACATCAAAAAGCTTTCAAATGACGTGTTTTATATTTGCTATACCCGAACAGAAATACAAAGGAGATAGCAAATAAAAAAGATACTGAATATATCCGCATACATTAAAATTTTATTTAAATTCGAAAATAGGCGATCCGAAAAACTTGCTTAAAAGTCTAATAATTTAGGCATCGGTTGGTGAGGTGATGATGGTGACCATATTTGGTGAATATAGCTTCGATTTAAGAGAGATTATTATTTCCAAATTCAGCGACCAGTCCTAAAAATCTTGGCGCTAACATATTACCGTGTAATGTTCGGCTTTGTGATCTTCTCGAAGGATGTGCTCAGTCACTCGATATTACCACGGCGAACCTGTGGAGTTCGATGCTGGAGACATTATGTAATTATTGTATAGCTCGTATAGCACCTTTATTGAAAAGTTAAGATTGGCACGACTTAAGGACCTTAAATACAAGAGCGGTTTCATTCCTTTAAATAAAGTCTCGTGTTAGTTTTGGTCTGCTGAGTAGAACAGACCATTTGCTTTTCTTCCGGGTAGCTTGTATTAGGCGAGCATAGGTTAAATAAATCATACGTCAAGATTACCAAAAAGACCATCATTAATGAGCCCATCTTTCCGCTTAAAGAACAGTGACGCACCTATAACATCGATGATGTCTATAGACAACGATTGTTGTTCCTTACCATCAGGAGAGCCGAGATCTTTTTAATGACATCTTACACTAAAACATGGCAACGCACCTGTGATACTCATATTGATGGTGCATGGGCGGCAGTGAGCACTTATCTGTGGGTGACGCAGGCAAGCTGTTTGCCTACTCTTATAAACATAAACAACGTGTTTTTCGTAATATTGGGAAAATCGTCTGCTGGTTTGCCTTCCAATGAACCTTTTTGTGTGATAGGTGAGCGAACAAGCACAATGGTCTTCTGATGGTTAGAGTCACCTATAGCCTATAGACACTATAGATGTTACAGGTGCGTCGCTGTCCTGCGGCAAGGTTGTTAGCCCGCGGAACCAGTCTACTAGCTACTCTGCCCTCCAGACTCAAAAATGACAGAATTATTATGACGGCAGGAATAGGTTAGGCAGTAAAACCCTACGTGGTTAAGTTGCTGCACGGCGTTCTACCACCAGCCTATCAAAATCATAAAAAAGGAAAAGACTTTTTTTATAATCAGTTTTATAATAATATTTAATATCCCAGTCTCACATATTTCTTTCCAACAATACAGAGCCATAGACCCTTATGTTCGGGGATGACAATGTATTCCACAGGTGTTGTCCAAAGCAGGTGTCCGTTTTAAACCAATGTTCAGAGATCCGCATTTCAAAAATGTATTGTTGTAAAAACTAACGTAATAGGTATTTATAATCATTTTAGTTTATTATAGTGTGTTTACACTTTGATTAAAAATATTATGATGTTTGGTCATACGTACGGCAATGTGTTATGATTCTTTTATTTAAATGAGTATATTTCATACTTTTATATGTATAACATGCTAAAGGGGTTACCCGTAGGTAATTTATTATAGCTGTATATGCTGGCTCAGCTTTAAGGTTTCAATAAAGAAGAAGCTGTGAAAACAAAACAAGGGCAATCAAAATTTATCAAATATCGTGTTAAACATTGATAACGATTCCCTAGCAGTCTACATATAAATTTATTTCTATACATTTCTGTTTATGGTAAGAAAGGAAAAGGAAAGAAAGTCAAGAAGGTCAGCCAGAATCACTCGATACTTTCTGCGTACCACTTAAGGGATTGTGCATAAAGATATGTATGTAGGTATGTATATCAATGTTTTTGTTCGTAAAGGAATAAATCGTTGGTAGAGCTAGCTGAAATAAAATAGTTTTATGTTAGTATTCGAGAGTATTTAGCTTTTGAACCGATTCATATTTTGGTCTATATATGTACTAGCTTTTAAACCGATCCATATTTTGGTCTAGAATATAATACTGTAACTTCATGATGTCAAAAAAACTAACTAAAGATAATAATTGTGTACAGCACAATTTTTTAAAGTACTCACTTGTGGTTTTCCACAAAACTCTTTATTAAAGACTCTATGTTACACTTAAGCCAACTAACTTCACAATTTACAGCATCATCAAGGCTTTTTATCTAAATATAAATAAGTTAGTTTTATTTTGACGTTCAGTGTTTGCTTAATAGCCACTGACGCTACATTATATTTTTGGTGTTTTAAAATATTTATAACTTAACTTCTAAACTTACCTCTAAGGATTGTACTTACATTTTCTGATTTAAAGACACGTTCACACTTGTTATTTTTTTTGTTATCTAGATAGAGTCAACAAAAAAATTAACAATCTCTTTTATCAGAATCAGAAGAATTCATAATAAGTTTTAAGATAACATCATTATTCTAAATCTGAATTTTGATATTATTATTTATAATATCTTATTATTATTGTTAGTAAATTGCTAATGTGTACTTTACATTGCTGTCTTATTATATTTTTAAAAGAAAAAAAGTAGATGAATTTCCTTAACGTATAAAATGGACTCCATAGGTGGAAATGTTATGTTGCCAACCTAAGACTGTCGCGTTTAAGCTATAACTAAATAAAATCTACCAGTTACAGCTACCAAACTTGAAAAGTTATAGCAGTTTGTGGGAATAGTCGTTTTTTTTTTAATTTAATATTAAACTCTCTACTTATATTCCATTCCCATTATCTAAGGGTTCAACCTTAGATAAATTTGCATTTCAAATACAAAAATATTTTTAAAATTAGTTTAGAAGTGACGGAGAAATCGATTAACATACATAAAAAAATAAAAGTGAAACATACCTATAACCTCCTCCTTTTTAGTTCGTAGTTTAAGTCGGTTAAAATTGTCATATATTTACTTTACTGTTCTGATTATTAACGATATTCAACGGTTATTATTAAAAAAGCTAGAAAGTTGAACTAACTAGTGGTGCAAACGTTTTCTATCAAATGTAAACTTAATGTTGTATGTAATTTGTCAAAATTTATTCTTTTGTGTAACTGTGAACTGTGGTCTAGTTACGGTGTGTATGAAAACTTTTTCACTTGTCTCCCTCCCAATTGTCCCCCTCCTTCTTGTCCCCCTTGGCAAAGTAAATCAATATAATATAACATTAACATTAAAGTTACGCAATTTTTTTCTATGCCTCAAATAGACTAATTTCCTTTTTTTTATGTATACAGTTTCCTTTTTTTCTTTTTCAATTTTGCTTATATAATAGGTATCTATCCTCATTTAGTTTGTTTCTCTTTGTATTTGTTAAAATTATTTTAACACATTCTACCGATTTTTTAATGCATGAGGTGTTTACCATTAATTGTTTAATACAATTATCTCTTAATTTAAGTGTTTAACCTGTAAAATGTTTTTAGATTGTATGCAAACATTGGTAAACCTAATAAATAAAATAAAATAAAAAAAATGAACATGACGGTATTTAAACTTTTATAAAAAACGAAAAATTCAGCCTGATATGGAGTTGTGTTCTCGCTGGTTTAGAGAGAGCTTCATGGTACCAACTCCTTCGCTTTGATCACATATAACATAGTAGCGGACCGGATTGTAGGCAACGAAGGATTTTAATGGGATAAGATATCCCAACGTCTTGAATGTGAGCGAAAGTTAAATATATCAGAAAAAGCATGAGACTAGGAAAAATGCAGTCGAAATGTCCGTCAGATCAAAAAATCAGTGGTGTTATACTCGCTGATCGCATTCGTAACAGTGAGATCTGGTGAAAGTGAGATTGAAATAATATTTTGGTGTCAACATTTGAAAGGGCATGCTTCGCTCGTTTGATCATGTGGAAAGAATCACATATTATAAAAGATATGTAACCAAGCAAGACAATGCAGTTGCACATTGCGAATGTGGATATATGTAGATACCCGGGGAGACCAAGGTCAACATTACAGAATCAAATTATTCGGTTATTTTTCGAGCCAGCCAGGAAGATCTGCAAGGGTCGAGAGATTGGGCACTCAATACTTTCTGCCTACCTTGTAATATACTTGGCTTGAAGATATGTGCTCTTAAGGATTACTACTTTAGAATCTTAAAGAAAAGAGCTGAATGGTTCCTAAAAGGGCGACAACACTACTGCGTTGTGTTGTTGCAGCAATTTCAGGGCGGCAGCATCTACAATCAGGTGAATCGGTTCCTCGTTAGCTCGCACTTCTATGAATAATACTAGTACAATGACAATATGTCTAAGATTGCCAATACATAAACAATATCTTTATTCTCTATCGGCCAATGTTAATAATGTTTCTCTAAAGATGGATTTCCAGCAATCTAGATAGCTGCGTATCCGACGGCCTATCCTATACGTAATTTCCATATTTGTCCTGTCCACAGATATGTTATTGGCAAGCGATAACATAAAAATAGATCAAAATATCAATCTTGGACAGCGAGTTTTGGATTAGGATTGATTATTAATATTGGCCGTACTGCTACTGTTCAGTGCAAGGAAATCTGTTTCACAGTGATTGCCTTCATATTCCATGAGAAAACATAATACGTTCGTTTGTTCAGGTATTTAGAAATTATATTGCAAAAAAAGAATGAACCCGGAACTGAATAACCCATTTTTTTTGGTTTGTTAGATACAAATATAATTTAAATAACTTAATTTAAAAGAGAGTGTAGGCTTGCAGCCTCGCTAAAACTGGTTCTAAATGCACGGATAATATTGGAGGGACACATTTCCTTCCCTATACCGTTACCGACGTCATATAACTCAGTAGTAAAGTCTACTGATATCAAGTTCCTAGGTGATCCTTTTACTAGTTTAAAATAATATTTATATGCAAATAATATTTATGAAGATAGTGCACAATTATTAATTTGCTTATATTATTTAGATGTTGTAATCTTCGTTCGGAAATTGAGGTATTTACAACAATTTTAGTGATTCCTTTTAAATTGAAATCACTAACTTTCCAGTTTGCTTAAACAACGAATTCGACTAAGATCTACAAGTGGTTTTAAACTAAACCCAATAATTCGTACTTATGTTTACCTTAAATCGGTTACCTTAAATATTTTAATGGGTATAATTTTTTGTAAGTTTATTTTACACTTAGCAGCACACACTACCCAAGCTGTTAAGAGTCAGATATAATAATTTTTTTATGATGTTGGAAGGCAAACAAGCAGACGGATTTCCGAATGTTAAGAAATTTCCGCCGCCTAAAGACACCAAAGGTGGTAATGGTGAGCTGCCAACCTGAGGCCGGGATGTTAAGCCTCGAGCAAAAGTAAGTTTACTGGCTACCTTACCCTCCGAACCAGAACACGTCATGACGTTATGGCGGCAGGGATAGGTAAGGTGGTGGTACCAATCCAGGAGAGTCGCTGCTAAACTCTACCACCTAGTATTTATTACTCGTATTAAGAATATTGAATAGGTAGTAAATTATGTGTAAGTAACTAAGATACATAAGTTACAAACATTTATTTAAACCTCCATGTCCCGGTGTTGGACTGGCAATGAAAAAGAGTTGTTTCAATTTTCAAATAAAACAAAGCTGTACGGAATTCAATTAGTGCTCGGGTGGCGATATGTTTGCCGTCTATCACATCGTAAGATTTTAGTATCTTTGGTTAGTCATGGGTTTTATTGTTGTACCTCCGCCAACCTCTTTGGGGATATGAGCTTAAATATATTTTTACCATAAATCAAATTTAAATCTATTTTTATCATTATTCAAATATCTTACCCATTTCACCAATTCAGCTGCAACTAATAATAATAATCAGGAACGACTCACTACAATATCAAAGCAATATTGAGAATGATTGTAGTACCATAACACTGCCACCAGATGTCGCACAGCGCCACGTGTGACCAATTACTTCAGACAAAGAACCGTTCTATTGTCTCTCACTAAGGTCACGCATTAAGTGATTAATGAGACCTTTACTTAAGTGTGTGTATTAGAGATCATATGTATCTAAGCATAATTATATTTTAACTGCAAAATTCATGATTAAAGTAGCTGTTACCCGCGGCTTTGATCGCGTGGCAGCTAGTATATTTATTGTTTAAAGTCGATTAAAAAGGACTTTTATACAAATGTTTAACCCCCATCTCACCCTCTACGAGTAGAATTTCATCAACTCATTTTTAATACGTAGCCCACAAATAAAGTTTCATGTTTCTGACTTAAAAAATGACGATCTTCCATACAAACTTTCAATCCCTATTTCACCCCTTTAAGGGTAGAATTTCCGAAATTCCGCCCTTAGTGGGTGCCTACTCTTTAAAACGACTCTACATACCAAATTTTGTTTCTGTAACTCTTAAGTTTTTGTTCGGCGATGATGAATCGGTCAGTCGGGATATGTTATTTTATAAATATAGATGACGATTTAGATAACTAGCCTATTCCATAACAACGGTCAAGTGACAATAAAAACTGTTCAATTACGATATAAATAAATAAATATTCCTGGACAAGTTACACAAATTGAATCTAACCCCAAAGTAACCAAATTATATGGTTGGATTGATAATACATGAAAAGACTGAAATAGTTACAAGAATATAATAAACCCGGATATTCTATTCAGACATCTAAATGTTTATCACACAAATACCTGCCCTCGGCGGGAATTGAACCCGAGTTTTGCTGTTGGTCGGTGGAGTTGGGCGTGTACGTAAACCCCTCGAACAACGAGACAAGACCAATAAGGAGGAGAAGTAAAACAGATATAAAAATTAGCAAAAAAGTATCAGTAATTTACAAAAGTACGAGGTTTAAGACCCCAATTTCAGACTGCCATCACATTATTAGCACCTTATACCGTCTTGGCAATACATATAGACTAAAATACTCCAAGGTTTATGTTGACCTTATAGTTTTATTGCACTGTAGTACAGACCATAATGCCAATTTAATCCTTTAAGTACATGCTAATAGTAAAACGTAATTACTAAGGTGGTTGGTATCTATATCCAATATAATAGAAAATGTTTCTTACTACGAAAAAAATCGTTAACATTTTTACTTTCAAACTGATGAAAAAAATATGCTCAGCGAAATTTGTTTAGACTGGTCTTAGTCTTAGTTTAGTCACAGTATTAAGAATTCTTTAGTTATCCAAAATTAAGTTTTGTCTGATCAAATAAACCAAACCTAATGAAGCTTTTTATTAATATTAGGCTTCCTAATTTATGAAATTTTGCAAAGTATTTCAATATGATTAATTCAACAAATTAGTCCCTTACAAATAGCTCAATTAATGTTGAGTCTACAAAAATGACGACAATATCGTGCTATTCTAAAATATGACGAAATTTACCTTGAAAAACTCTACTCACACGTTTAAGTAATTGATTATTTTGCTAGAAATGTTCACTGTAAGCATTTTATTTCATTTCTTACTTTCATAAACCTGGGAGTATTATATTATAGAGTATGCGCAACTATGTCGATCAACGAGTGGCTAGCGTACACGCCTAACACCGATCAACCGCGAGGCTCCGGTTCGATTCCCGACGGGGCCAGGCATTTGTGTGATGAACATTTAGCTGTCTGCATTTCCGGGTCTGGGTGTTTATTAAATTTATTTTAGTATATATTCAAGTATTTCATAGGTATAAGTAAAGTTGACTAACACCCTTAACACAAGTATATAATTTGCTTACTCTAGGGTTAGATTCTATTTGTGTAACTCGTCCAGTGAAATTTATTTATTTATTTACTATAATCAGTCACTACACAAGGTTTTGTTTAATAAATATACAATATGTTTGTTAAAAGTAATTCTCACACACTCACTGTGTACACAAAATATTTCCATATACATAGCTGTTAGGCCAATGGGATGAACTACTATAACTGCCTAAATTACAAAGTAATTATTAGTTTCACAATAAATTGATCTTTCATATTACTGTCTGAAAATGCGTCTGTCTGTTTATGAACTATTTTTACCTTTTAATACAAATCTCTTAAAAAAACTGTTGCGTAACATTAATTACACTTTTAAAACAATTAATACTGAGATTGAAATATCAATAGGTTGACTCTTGAACCTCGATTTGATGAAAATTGGAAATTGGAACCGGATATTCAATTTAAGTATTCTTAAATACAGTAATAGCGAATATTAGCATTTTTTTTTCAAAAAATCTATGAATCAAATAAACAATGTTTTATTGTTTATGTTTTTTTCAATGTTAATAGTTCGCTAGTATAGCGTTCGTCAATACCTAAAATGACACATCCGATTCTAATTTCTAATTTGCATGAAATTTACCCGTGAATTTTTTTCCCGTATTGGTCCGGGCTTCTTTGCAGAATAGACCATCTGCCCCCCTTCCAGACAGCTCGGAAAAGGTGAGCATAGGCTTCCCGTTACTAACACCATGACATATGACTGAGTGGTAGAATTTCGCAGCGACTCAACCGGGGTGGTAGCACCACCTTACCTATTCCTGCCGCCAAAACGTCGTGACGTGTTCCGGTTCGGAAGGTAAAGTAGCCGGTAAACTTACTTCTGCTCGAGGCCTAGCCTATTACCACCTTTGCTGTCTTTAGGCGGCGGGAATTTCTTACCATCAGGAGATCCGTCTGCTTTATATTTGATATTTTCCATCGTCGGCACTTGGTAAAACTTTCAAGTATTAATATTTTTAAAGAAAGAACAGTAAAGTAAAGAACAGTTTTAAAACAGTACAAGATTTTCTTTCTTTAAAAATATGAATATCCGTCTGCTTGCTTGCCTTTCAATATCATATAAAAAAAATCGAAATTTAATGTAGGGTTACAGGTTGTGCAAGAGTCTGATGACTCGGTTAACTGGTAGGTACTGGTAGTAGTTATAAATCACCAGGACCCCACTTTTATTTAAATTAAGCTTCACAGAATTTCAGTTAGTTGAATTTCGAAACTAATTGCTGTTTAATTTTTAAATGTTTGCTCTATAATATCCTCTAAGACGTTAAGTATCGAACTATGAGTCACAAAATTTAACATGACTAATATTCTTGATAGTAGACAGTTAAGCATTTTAATAACTTATTGTATATTGGGCGAACCTTATTCATGTGTGGGAATATGGTAAGGGTTCACTGCTTGGGAAAAATAATGCACATCTGTAAATATTGTTTGATTATAAGCAATATCTTATGATCAAACGATCTTCCAGGTGAAGTTTTAACATTATTATATAAATCGCTTTATTCAAAAATATTAAGGGTCCATATATGCTATAATACGTCAGCAATATAATATCTTTTCATACAAAGCAACAATGGATCTTGGGGACAAAAATACACAAGATTAACATTTATATGCTTTATATGACTAGTGTTTCCAAAAAACGATTCATTTCACTTTGCTTGATAGAAAAAAATCAAAAAGTTAACCCTTTTTTGAAAGTAAAACCGTTGGGTTTCTACTTCAATTATGAAAATATCGACACTAGATTTAACATAAACATAGATAAGTACTATACCTAAAAGATAAGTGTTTCAGTTTCTATACTTTTTTTCAAATTACTTTTATAGCGTCAAAAATAGTGATTTGTCGCTTAAGACATTTACTTTAGAGCGCAATATTTCATAGTAATCATGGAATCTGACTAAGTGTGGGGTGGGGCCTTAATAAATAAATAAATTTCACTGGACATGTTACACAAATTGAACCTAACCCCAAAGTAAGCGAATTATATGTTTACGCTCCTGCTTCGCACGATTACAAAATATACATATAAACCTTCCTCTTCAGTTTATTTATTAAAACAAAACCGCACCAAAATCCGTTACGTAGTTTTAAAAATTTAACCATACAAAAAAACCGATGAATACATACCCGAGATGGTTTTTAAAACGTTTAACTAAACAAAATGCCAGATCTTAAAGATCATTACATGTTATCATATTATGGTAGTTATAGTTTAGCGCACTCGGGTTCTTTTGTTCTAATAGACCGTTTCATTTTTTTCTGTGGTCGAGGAAAACACTCAGAAATTTACTGGATATTTGAACTGACTGTACGTTACACACTACTCGTAAACTCGTAAATCCAACTACACCATATTTTAATCGTTTTAATTCCAAGTAGGTATTTTAGATTACACTCGTACCTATAATGATCTATGTGCTACAAATATTATCTATTTATTGTTTTTTTCCGAAGTATAGCTTACATAAACAAACAAACATTAGAACAAACCTCGAAACATGAATTTGTTAAATTTAAATTTAAATTTTGTAAAAAGTAAATAAAAGAAAAACTTAAAAAAGAGATTATAGAAGAGAAATATAATCCTTGCTCGCGGTAACATAAATATTTTTCAACAGACTTCAATTGCAATTAACCCATATTTCAACCAAGCCTAATTAGCAAATATCTTGACCCATATTATCAGACCACAAGTTCTCACGTCACAAAGGCTCTCGTAAACATCCTTTTGTTTAGGGTAAATTTTTATGTTATGAGGTCATGGGTTCGATCTCCAGGTCGTGCAACCAAAAAATTTTTTTTAAAAAAAGGGTTTTTTCAATCTAAATATTAAAAAATGTTATGGTGTTCAGAAGTTTTCTTTGCGCGACAAATTTTGCAGAGTTGGTTAGGATCTACCGTCAACACACGGCTTTTTATAGCCTATGGTTTTCTCTTGTCATCAAGAGAGCCCTGTATTTGTCCGCTGCCCTTTGACACACTCGTATAGTATTTGTAATAATTATGATATTGAAATAATAAAATATATATTAGTGACACAGAAGGCCGTTTCTTCTCCTGACTCACAGACTGAGGTTCGGAAACGGCAGCAGTGAAAGGCAGATCTTATATAATTCTGATTGCCGATAAGTTTGTTTTTCTGATTGCAGGCGAAGCTGACCATCTAGTATTTACGATAGTAGTTTACGATAGATAGGATTAAACTTAAGCTTTCTTTTAATTTGTTTGATATATAGCACGAAACCTTAAATATGGTTATTATAATATTAGATACATCATCCTTATATTGTATTAGTTAATGTTATTAAAATATGTCCACAAACGATTATGTGCCTTGCTTAAATATTTTTCAAAAACATCTTTAATTCAGTGTGTGATATTATCGTGCTTCAGTTTAGGCGATAAAGTAAGTAAAAATAGTTAAACAAAAAATTCATGGTTTTTCATAAAGAGAACTATCAGTTCGCGAGGCATCGTAATGAAATTGATGTCGATCTTTTTACAGTTTTACTGCGCTTTCTTTGTTGGATAGCTAAAAGAAAAGAAATAAAGTATCTTCATGTCTGAATACTCGAAACGGTAGGCAGAAGTACAACCAGAGCACCACGAATAGCTGAAGATACTAACGGTCGAACTCAGAGACGTTAATTATCTTTCGAATAGTTATTAAGTCATTAATTTTGTTACCAAAGTGTGACCTAATATTAGATTAAAATATATAAATTGACGTTTACGATTGCGGCCGAAACAGCTGCGACTGATAAATGTTGTACACTGTACAGTGAACCTGCCGTCCGCGGACGATTTCAGCTGATCGTCAACGTACGTAGCTGATCCCGGGCTTCATTGTATTTATTAGTAAATTTAAAAAAAAAATCCATTTTGTTGGCCGACCCGGGAACCGAACTCGGGACTTCACGAAGTCAAGTCTAACGCCGGACCCCAAGACCGCAAAAGCTATAGACAGTTGTCACAATACAATATCAATACGTACCAGATGTAAAAAACTACCAAGCAAATAAAATTTGTTGTTTTTATTTTTTACATCCCTTTTAATTAACTTCATTAACCATCATTATTAAACAAACTTAACTAGGCAAGAAAAAAAACCTGCGAAACAAACTCATGAAAGATGTCCTATCTTAATTGTAAAGCACTTTTACAGATGACCCTCCACTACAGTAAATGTTGTCATCAAACAAGACATAACTGCAATTAAACTAACATTTCATAAGCTTAGTTAGCAGTTATCATAAGGCTCGACCTATATTACATTTAATCTTATCCCATATTTTGTTGTCACAAAGGCATTTGAGTGCATCATTTTTATTTAAAAGTCGTGGCGTACTAAAATGTCTAATATGTTTGTATAATGCTGGGTACAGACTAAGACAAAGCGTACGATGAGCCTTTATTTACCTACTCTTGATTTCTGAAATTATTGTGTAGATGTTCTCATTCACTTTTTCCCCATTCTTTGATATAAGAACTGATATGCAAGTTTCGAAATGTTATCAAATGGTTTTTATACATTATCACTGTTTTTTTTATTTTGAATACCATAATTTTAAAAATTATACTCTGACTGTCGAGTATAATAATCACAATGAGGAATTTATAATATAAGTATATACTTACTGTGATATCACAGTCAAAAGTAAATCGAAGTAAAGGGAGGGAAAACCTTAGNNNNAGTTATGTTATAAATGTGGAAAAATTTGCCGTTATTTAATTTGTCTTTATTGTAGTCTTTACCATGACAACAATATTTTAAATTACATTATCTGTCACGATGTA
>NJDD01001200.1:118392-183116 GCA_002245505.1 Calephelis nemesis | reverse complement strand
ACTAACTGTCTCGGTGACAATTTCGTCTTCTCTTCAATTATCTGTCACGATGTAACAGTCACTATTAATAGGTATAATTTAAAAATTACACAGTGATGATCAATTTTAGTCAATTTTAGTTTCAGAGTTTTAGTTCAATCTCCACTCTACTTCAAAAATATAGATCTGCCAATTATCTCCTGAATTAATAACATCTCTTATTAAATTTTGTAGTGTTCGCTCAATAGATACACAATGGCAAAGTGAAGCGAATTTATTCGTTCGGTTTCGTTTGTCCGGTCTGTAACAAGCCCAAAGTGCAGTCGCACCTCATTAGATGAGAATCAAAATCTTGAGAGGCAATCAGAAACCTGTTTTTATGTGATATGTTTATGTCCGGGCTTTTGTATTTTATTGTTGGCTCTTTATAGTACTTAATTTGATACAAGGCCCAATTTTCAATAGGCAATGATGGCCAATAAATAGACATTCACTTACTAATGTTTTTTGAAAATTTGTAATTTTGTAGTTTACAAACTTAATATAAAAAAATAACTCATGTTAATTATTTTTCTGCAGAAAAACGAAATTTTATGATCTCATTATTTTTTCTTTATAAATTTAAAAGGTTTAAGTGAATTCATATATATTCAACGGATTTTACAGTTTCAGAAACAAATTACAAAGTAATATAAGTATACAAAATAGTACCCTTATATATTCAACTTGCTTGTCTGTCAAAGTTGTTCTATTACCAAAATTTTTTTATATAGTAGAAACAATTGAAGCTTTGTAGGATGTATTTTGTAAATTACTTTACGGTATTTTTTATACACATAATAATGGATTAAATAGGGGGTAGGGGGATAGTGTCAGTTCCTCGAATGGCTCTGAAACTAGAAAAATATTACCTACTCATATATAGTTCACAAAATTTTCTCCCAGTATTTGCTACTAATGCCATCTTTTAAAATGAGAGGACTGCCAGTCAAAGAACGAACACCAGTTAAGTACTGGTAGTAGTTTTGTTTTTTCGCCTCTTTGGTCTAGCGGTTCACTTGTTGGACTTGACTGCATGAGGTCCCAGGTTCGAATCCCGGGTCGAAAAACAAAAAGAAAATTTTGGTTTTCCAGTTTTTTAATAAAAAAAAAATCCCTAATAGGATTGGAAATGTGCCCGGTTGGCGGTATGTGCCACCTATTTATATTTATACATTGTGTGTCTTCGGCTAGTCGTGGGTGCCCTGGTTGTGCCTCTGCCTATCTCTTCGAGGATACGTGCGTGAAGATACTTCTTCTTTAGTAATTTTGTTGCGCACATACTAAAAAAAATTAAATTATCGTTGTCTTCTTTCGATGATAACAATAGAAAGAGACAAAAAAAGTTTGGTGCTCTCAAATTAGTTTGTAAAAAGTTAATTAAAAACGTTACAAGGTGTCATGTCCGGACTAATTAGACATGTTTAAGTTGGTGCAGTATCACCAACATTGTCAATGTTGCCAAAGTTAGTACTAAAAAATGTTTGCCATATAATGTTTTAAAGGGCTGCCACATACGTGACGTCGTCGTGATGAAATTTCGTATGTTGTAAATTCACTCACATTTTGTAGAAAAAATACTTTCAATGTAGGTATGAGGCAGATCCGTAGAAATTTTGAAATTTTCTTAGTTTTAGTATTTTTGGAACGGAATCCCAGTACTAAATTCCGAACAAATGTAAGAATGTAAGAAGTACTAGATAGAAAATTGCTGTGCAGCGACTAGACCGGATTAGTAACACCTTACCTATCCTCGTCACCAGAGCGTTGGTGCTTGCCATTGTCTTGTCACGTGCTAATGAGTCGCAGATAGATAATATTATGTTGTCTATAGGAATCTGCCCTCTCTCGTCATTAGGAGAGCCGTATACTAATTTGCAATCCAAAAAGTATTTAGTAAATAATCAAAAAGGCTGTAGACTTAGTTTTATTCTTGGTAACATTTTAATAACGTTCATCACAAAGATAATACGTTCTTTGAATCGCGATATTAATTTTCCTGCAGACCTTCCGAGAACGGTACGGCCTTTTCGCTGAATATGCGTCGTTTGTGGTCATTTTATTACATATAATTTTATGCGTATAATCTAATTCAGTTATATTTCTTGTAAAAGATAAGCTTTTGTTTTGTATTTTTTTGTTGCTGTTTGCAGAACATCTTAGAAACTATTCGTTTTTATTTGGTTAGAAAGGGTTATTCAGAACTGGGGGTGTTTCTATACTGACATAGTTACACATGCAGCATTAGACTAGAAATTTGTGGTGGTTTTGTATAGAAGTAATTATTTTATTACAGATAATAGGTAATACGTCCCGGATTAAATTGATTAAGTTTATTAAATTCTTTCTGATATCCAGTTTTTTATATGTATAATATACATTAAAAAAAATTATTATATTTTTTTATATATTTGTATAGTTGACTAACACCCATAACATGCTTAACTCAATATGATTTGATATAGTATGCTTATTTTTAAACTAATTACAATTTGTGTAACTAGTCCATGGACGATTATGAAGTTGTACTAATTATTAAAAAGGTATTTATATCACTAGGTTAGTCAGTCAGACTAGGTAATAGAGTCCCGCAATGACTTTCCCAGATTGTGACTGCAACTATAAATTTTACTGTTTCCAGAACGTTTTTACTCGAACTTGTCGTTTTCTTATTTGGAGAATGTGATAACAGACGTTCTTATATAGCAATATTATGATGTCTAGAGCTTATACGCATTCTCATAAAAAAGAAAGCTGTCTTCCTGTCACAACATCAACTCGCGATTTAGTCAGCGTAGATTAGTTAGTTATTTAAAAAAGAATGTTTCAACTCGGTTCTGTTACTAGGTATATGTATATAAAATTCAACGACATACGGCGACAGATAGACATTCAGATTTTCGCATTTCTTACATTAGCATGGGTAGTATAAATTGTTAAAATTTTCCCAAGCTTACAAATAAAATGTACAGTTCTTGGAGGAAGTACTGTTGTCACTATTTAGTAAATTAAGTTTGAAATGACGATCTTTCCCATTTAATTTTAAAAACAACCGAAATTTCCAAAGTTTAACAATATGTTGGTACGACTGTATGTACACAAATCAAGTCTAAGTGATCAGTACTTCGGCTCACGTTTACGTCATTACAAATCACACCATATCATTAGTACAGATTATATTATATCGTTTTAGACGAATGTTACGGGCCACGTCGGCTGCGGACCGGTTCCGGCGCACCGCGCTACCGGTCAATTACTGTACTCTCATACACCAACTATAACATTAGGTTTGACTGTATACTTCATACGCTATTTTTAAAAGATTTTCCTACCTTAGGGCCACTTGCACGTTCCCGGGTTAAAATTTAATTATGAGTTAAACTGTCAAATTTAAAGTAATTTAACCCGAGTTAGTAGATAACTCTGAGTCAAACATTTAACTTAAGAACTTGCAAGTGGGCCTTTGAATATTATAAATACGAAAGTATGAACATTTACACGTTCCAGTTGCAAAACTGAACTGATTTTAATCCAGCACAGAATAAGATCAGTCCGCGTGGACGTAGCCTCCTTTTTATCCCCATAACTGGATCGGCTATCGCAGGAGAGCTGTAAAACTTTTTAACCTCCTTGTTGGCTGAGTGACCTTGGCGGTTGGTTGAGGTTTGAGTTCGATTCCCGACGGGAAAAAACATTTGTCTGATGCATATTTAAATGTCTATATTTCCGGGTCTGTCTATTTTGGTGTATATTAAATTTATTTTAGTTTCTATTTAAGTAATTCTACGTATTAGTATCTTAACACCCATAGTACAGGCATATTATAATTTGCTTACTTTGGAGTTTGGTCAACTTGTGTTATTTGTCCAGGGACGTTTCTTTTCTTTTTTTAGACCCGTGTGAATCTATATCTCGTAGCCATCACTTACCTCTGCAAGGTGACAAGTAAGAGTTGTCGGAGTTACTTCATACTCACCTTGGTTACGTTAATCCACGGGTACCAGCCATGTTACGAAACAGGTCTATTGATGGCTTCATACATCTAATGTTGCATTTTGACTACACCGCAACACATGTACCTACCATGCTACACATCGAATCCCAAATGTCACGATCACTTCAGACCTACCCAGTTTCCTAGTTACAATTAATAAACCTAAATGCACATTTCACGTCCTTGGCCCAACGATCACCTAGTAGATATACTCTAGGGCTTACACTGTATATGCGGTTTGGTCTCGATCTCCGCATTTTAATCAGATATGACCATCATCAATCATCCTATCCAACAGGCACCAGCTACAATAACATTAATGTCAAACATTCCATAAGCGCGATTTGAACAATTTGATGAGGCTTATACTTGGGTTATTATTTAATCTTTATTGTTTATCTAATTTAATTATTTAAATCCCAAAAATGTAAATTTTAATTAATTAAGATTAAATCTTTATTTACTAAACACATAATTATTGTAAAAGTAATTTCATTTATTCAACTTTACAACCTAATGAATTAAAATTACATTTCATAACCATTACATATTTAAATACACCTATAGAAGTAGCCATAAAAATCAACTTAATAAGCTGAATCCAAATTATAATATACAAATCTCTTTGTTAACGTCATGTTGTCATTAAAAATATGTATACTTATAAGTGCTTACTTATAATGTTATCAGAATATCAAATTAATTTAATTATTGTAAGAATTGTTACAAGTGGTATGTACTGACGTTCGTTTGTCGGTTGTTAAATAGGACTATTGTTCTTTGTTACTATGCAAATGAACTGAATAAAAAACGGGAAATTTATCGTAGAAGTAAAGCTGTAATTTTCTTGTACTTATCTCATTTTTAAATTCTTTTGATAATCTTATTTGATAATTCTTGACCGCCTCGTTGGTCGAGTGGCTAACGTACACGCTTAACTACATCGACCAAACGCGAGGCTCGGGTTCGATTCCCGACGGGGGCAGGCATTTGTGTGATGAACATTTAGATGTCTGCATTTCCGGGTCTGGGTGTTTATTAAATATATTCTGGTATCTATTTAAGTATTTCTATGTATTAGAATCGTTGACTAACACCCATAACACAAGCATATAATTTGCTTACTTTGGGGTTAGATTCAATTCGTGTGATTTGTCCAAGGATATTTATAGGATATTTATATAGGTACTTTCAAAATAGTGCTACTAGGTACAGTCTAGTTACTAATAGGAACCTAGTGTTGTTTTTAGTAAAAGTGAATTCTCTCGACTAAGCCGTAATTTGAAAACGACACTATTGATTTAATATATCTTTTCGTAAGTTTGCGACCTTTACAGAAGACCTTTATATCAAAATCAAAATTTTAGAATTATTTGAGGTTTTAATTGAGGTCAGCGCACATTGGGACGCGTCGGGGCAGAGCGCATCGCAGCGCAGTAATCAGCCTT
Organism: Calephelis nemesis; assembly: GCA_002245505.1. Classification (NCBI taxonomy): domain Eukaryota; kingdom Metazoa; phylum Arthropoda; class Insecta; order Lepidoptera; family Riodinidae; genus Calephelis; species Calephelis nemesis. Next base: position 177,656 of record NJDD01001200.1, on the reverse strand, counting down.
GATCGTTTTCATAAAATTATTATTTTGGATAGTGCAAGGCACACTGTGCAGGGCCGTATCGAGGCAGATTGCAGAAACTCGCAAACAGATTTTTTGTTGCTGAAAAATATACACATCGCCTAAGAATACCAAAAATATATTATAATGTCTAACTTTTCTCTTACGCAGAATTTAACAGCAGCAAACTCATTATACAAGCCGGGTTACACTGATCCGACCAATTTGCAGCATACTCTAGCACTGATCTATTTAACAATTTAAAATTGTCTGATTTGTTTGTGTTAACAAATGAGATTATGCAAAGAAAATTTCAATCTTGTTTTTCTTGATTTCAGGTAAGTTGAAGTCGACTCCGATCATCGTGTAGATTTCATCCGTGTTCATCTGCATTTCAGTATGTACCTTTCTATGCGTATAAACATTAACGATGTGATATATATATTTTGATGTTTTCCTTCTGTTTTGAAGTCTGAACTGCGAGAACTAACTTGTATCCGCAACGTGGACTGCAAGTCATATTACCGTTACAACTCTCTCTAATCAATGATATTTCAGCTTCTATGTAACCAATATACAAATATTTTAATTGAAAAAAGATGACAGACATACAAATATGCTACCTATATAATGCAGAATAGTGACCAATGTTCCTTAACATCAGTAACACAAATTATTAGTTGCCAATTCGATGTTAGTTTCAGAAAGATGATTAACACTTCTGTTGAAAATTTCTACATCAAAACTTCTTTGGGGACACAGTTTGAGGGATTATGTTCCAAAGTTTTATAACTTCCTTTTACCGAAAACCTTTCAAATGCCATCCACCCTAAGACTTATTCCCAGTTATTTTTTTCGTGATATTTTTGATTCAAATAAAAACAATCAAATGTCTAAAAATTGCTGTTTGTTTGTTGTAAGGGTACATAGAATCAGTCTTCTTATTTTCTCGTCCTGTTCCTTAACAACTACTTGTGTCACCAACGTCGTTAGAAGGTTTTGCTACAACCTGGTTAGGTTAGTGATACTATCACTGCTATTTATCGCTATTGTTTGGTTTATGGGGAGTAAGCTAACACACACTTTAATATTACATTAACCAAAAATGTGTATTAAAATTCAAATTTATTTGTATGTTTCTATTTTGGTTATTCGGTACCTACATACTTGATCTCTGTTAGCCCAAAGGTTGACTGGGAGAGAATGCATTTAGCATTAAGTTCGCCTTTTGTACTCACAATTTTTATTTGTGTATAATAAAGTTTAAATAAATAAAAAACTTAATATCCCAGTTGCAGCCTGCACGTCGGCTACGTACGTGTGCATGGTACGATACGTCCGTTACTACATTCGTTGTCCACAGACTACGTGTATGTTTTGTAATCACCAGCTTCCACCTGCTTGTTAATTATCCAATTCCGTAAAAACAGTAGACACCTTAAAGATCAGTAAACTTGTATGACAACAGCGAGAAGCAATAATGAGATAGAGATAGAATCGGCTACCGGATATAATCCTTAATCACCGCCCGCAGATAGAGTTGCGGACCCGTGAATATTCCTAAACGCAATTTAAATTGTAGCGTATCGTGATATTTCACCACTAAGTGATGCCATATACGAGTAAGTACAGGTTGATGCATTTGTGATAAAAGAATTATATTAAAATTTATTTTCGGTTTTAGTTATTACATTAAGCGTAATGTTTCTTTAAATGATTTTGTAATTACTTTACACGATTATTTCGAAAACAAATACTACATCTAAATATTGTTAAAGCATTTCCATTTAACATATAAAGTTTTAAACTATCGTTTCAAATCCATTTTTTAATGAAATATATGAATACAACCACAAATATAACTAGAAAAACAAACATAGCAACATACCTATTTATTTGATGGATTTATTTAACAAGTAGTCAACTTTTTACGTAGGTCACACTATAAGTTTTGCCTAACTTAAAAAATGTTATGACCAAAACATTATGTTTATTAACTATATTTTTATGCGATGGAACCATTTTTCAAAATAGAAGAACCACAGATCTAAAGGCATGTTTTCTACGTGATGATTGAACGCTCTTCGAAGTTGGAAAAAGTAAAACCTCTCATCAAATCTTTGATTTTGGGGAAATACAGAAATTACAGGGCGGTATGTGTGCAGAATGAGTTACGATATGTACTTTTTCACTAGCTAAAAATGTCTTTGTTTTGTTAGCCGTGTGTGAGGAAGCGTTGTCATGGTGTAGGAGAATTCGGCTTTTGGGTCGTCTTTTGTGAACTTTTTCAACACCCTGGGTAAACAAACGGCAGAATATCACTCGGCATTCACACTAATTTGATCTTCAAGTAGAATTGTATAGATGGGACCATTATTTACCAACGTTTCTCGCCTGTCTCACTTTTGTTGGTCTGTTTTCATTATCAAACACCCATTTACAAAACTGCTCTTTTTTTAGGGTTCAAAACAATTAAACCACGTTTTGTCTCCTGTGACAATGTCATAAACAGCATTAGAATGTCCGTGGTCGTACTTCAGTAGCATCTGTGAACACTATTCTACGCGAGCCCGCTTCTACTCCGCTGTTAATTCATGAGGGATCCAACGACAACAAAGTTTCCGAACTTTCAATTCTTCGTGTAAAATTTTCTGAATTTGGCTCATACCAATTCCCAAAAAGTCCTCAAATTGTCTCATAGATAATCCTTGGGTTTTCTTCAATTGACCGCTTAACAGTAACCACATTATTTTCGTTAACGGCAGTTGAAGGTCGCCCTTTACTAAAATCGTCATGTAAAGAAACTTGAGCTCTCTCAAATTCTGAAAACCATCGCCTCACGGTGCCCAAACAAGGTGCTTCTCTCCCAAAAGAATTTTGAAGACGAGCGGCATAGTCTTACAGAGAAAAAGAATTTTTAAATCATAAAAAATCATCGCTCTAAAATCTTTTCGATTTAATTCCATTTTCGGTGCGTACGTAAAACTTTAATGTGTGATACAAAAACCATTGACTAATTATTTCCCGTCAATTGTTTTTTTTTATTATTTCAAAGAAGATTGCAAAGTTTTAAAAATTTGACATTCGAAATTCAAATAGTTCCGATTAGATTAGATAGATCAGAAGTGCAAAACTTTTAGTGTGCGCCATGTATTTATTTATTTTTAACCATTTATTAACGACAATAAAAAATAAAATCTAAATAAATAGCAAAGTAACGAAAGAGTTTTCTTTAAAGGAGTCATTTTACAAGCTCACGCTGTATAATAATAAACTTTAAGATTAATCAAACTAGCTTTTCTTCCTAAACAAAAGAGTAAAAAAGAACCTTAACTCTTGGATGTACAGTTTACAGTTTCTTACATATTTATAAAACAGTATAAAATGAGAAGAGATAAGTGCATAGAGCAACACAAAACCTTATGGATGTTCTGCTTCATTTAGCAAAAGGATGTCGAATTCATTTTATGCAGCACCGCGTCTGTTTTTACTTAAAAATTGGCCCTACATCTAATGCACTAGCTTCATGGTCGTACTTTATATAGTACTTTTATAGTGCTTTACTCTAATGTAAGTTCGCAATAATAATGCACCGGAGGTGGCTTTTGATTTTCTTGGTAATTCCGTTGTCTACATTTTTTTCTTACTGGTGTTTTCACTGTCGCCTAGAACTGCACATTACATAATTCAATTAGAAAATTTTGTTATCTTTCTGTTTCTTAAACTTCTAGGACATTATTTTCAAGTTCATTATTCTCTCATTCATCGTGTTTAGTGGGTTTAACAGGTTTATTTTTGGTATAGATATTGTAACTGATAATAACACCGAAAGTAATTTCTGGTTAAATTACACAAAAAAATTAACATCATAATTTCGTTTGGCGATACATCGTTCCCATCTTTGGATCACCATGTGAAATATCTTTCTTTTCATCAAATCCTTCTCCATGTTTACCTTTCTATAATTCATTAAAACTGTACATTATTGTCATAAATTCTAAAATCATAAAAATACATTTGCCATAATGTCATTCATTTTTAGATTTACTATATTTAAATACTTCTTTGAATGTATAACAACTGATACTCGTATGAAACATTAGTCGTTAATGGAAGAGACATTTGCCAATAGTCACGACTCATAAAGGTTTCAGTGGCATTCGCCGTATCTACATTATGACATTGATACAATATTTTAAAATATTAGTTTTAATATTAAGTACTCATATATCACCGATAGTTGAGCTCGATGAACTTGATTCATTTGCATTACTTTACATTTAGTACATTATTTTTTTATGGGAAACTCAATTTTATTTTTCAGTAAACCTAAAATAAAAAAAATCTAACTCTATACCTTCTTTGAAAATTACTCAACAACATTTAAACTAAAAAAACAACTAAGACTAGAAATAGCTAAGAATGCTAGCTTTCAAACAAAAAAAAAACAAATCAAAATCGGTCCATCCGTACGAAAGTTACGATGCCACAGACAGACACACACATACACACAGACATGTCAAACTTTTAACACTTCTTGTTTTCCGTCGGGGTCAAAAATAGATAGTATCGTAAAAAGACGTTGTTCTGCTTTCTTTTTAAAGTGCTTGCCACCTATCATATTGTGGGTTTTAGCGTTTTCGGCTAGTCTTGAGTGACCTGGTTGCGCCTCTGCCTACGCCCGGATTAGTAGACATCGTGTTCTTGTTTGGAATTTGTAAACTTACTTAAGCCAGAGGCTCAACATTTTTGTCTCAGGTTAGTCAACGCGCCATTATCATCTTTAAAGTCTTTCGTATATTTAGAGACAAACAAGTAGTTACATACATACATACATATCTTCACGCCAAGTCCCTTACGGTGTAGGCAGAGAGTATTGTTACAAGTAGTTACGATGTAATATATAATACACGTCGACTAAATACATCAGGTTGTTGAGGTGCTTTGTTCCCAGAGGTACGGATTTAAAGCCATTCGCGTAAGTGAACATGCAACACAGAGGGCACGGCCACTTACTTCAGTCAAACTGAAACACTGACTTTTTTTAACTAGAAAATTGGAAAAACCAAATTTTCTTTTTGTTGCCCGACCCGGGATTTGAACCCGGGACCTCATGCAGTCAAATCCAGTACCTGAACTGCTAGCTTACTAGGCTAGGCGATACTTGGCAGGAAAGCAACAGCCTACATTATATTATAAAGAAGCCAAAGGCTATTGATAATAAACTTAAATATGTTTGCTCAGAATTATTCGAGTTTTTGGATTTTCGACTGAAGAAAATATGTAAAGATTTAACCCACCACCACAGACAAAGCCGTAGTTTTTTTTTATGATATTGGAAGGCAAACAAGCAGACGGATTTCCTGATGGTAAGTAATCCACGTCGCCTAGAGACACCAAAGGTGGTAATGGTGCGTTGCCAACCTGGAGCCGGGATGTTAGGCCTCGAGCAAAAGTAAGTTTACCGGCTACCTTACCCTCCGACTCGGAACACGTCATGACGCTATGGCGGCAGGAATAGGTAAGGCGGTGGTACCTACTCTACCACCTAGTCAGAATTCACGGTGTTAGTGACGGTGAGCCTTTGCTCGCCTTTTACGAGCTCTACTTTTAATCTACTTGTTTCTCTAAACACAATAGAACTCTCGCTACAAACGTTTGCTACGATAAACCAAGAGAGCAGCCAACTCGGTAATATCACTCCTCGTCCAAAACAACACACGATAATGGCGACCATTAAGATCACCGTTATTACACAGCCATTACAACATTATGGTGGAAGTAGATGTAAATCACTTCTCAGTTAAAACTCGCATCAGTCTAATATAACCATAAAATTGTAGCATTAAAAATAATCTGCGTTAAAAAGCTAGAGGCGATGGGTTTCATTAAGTGTAAAAAGTATCTGAAGCTTACCAATAACAAGAAGTGGTGCAGCGTAATAACAGTTTTTAGAAGAAAACAATATAGTATATTACGTACTAGACAAAACAGTTATACATTGCGAATGTGGATGGATGTAGGTACCCGGGGAGACCAAGGCTGACATTTCACGATCAGATCAATCGGATATTATCCGAGGGTGGTGTCAAGATCCTCTGAAACCGACGTGTTTGTATGAAAAGGGTAATGAATGTGAAGGAAGGAAGACAGGTTTTTCAGGATCGTGAGGTCTGGCACTCGATACTCTACCCCGTAAGGATCTTGGTGTGAAGATATGTATGTATGTATGAACATACTAGAGCTTTTTAAATTATTTCAAAGAAAAAGACTAATGGCACATGTACGTCACCTAGTAGTCACAGCGTTTAGCATTTGAGGCTTTGAATGCAGAAATAGGTAAGACAGTATTACTAGACTAGTCGAGTCTATTAACTGATAGAAAAACCGATCATCTCATTTGCCTTCCAGACTCCAGTTCTAATAAAAGTAGAACAGTACAACATTAAACATCTGCACATCGTCATTATTGCTGTAATGACTAATGACAGTGGCAGCACTTGATTACATATTATGATATATTATTAACTACATATAATTTTTATGTATGGTTAATGGAATCATTAACTTTGGTGTAACACGGTCCTTCAAAATGATACACTTCACATAGCTACAATTTATTTTGTGATTTTTTTTTCTATTTCTGGTATAACTAAATCGCCGCAGTGAGTGGTGAGTATATTACCTGTAAAAAGTTACCAGATAGATAATTTAACAGAGGAGATCCGGACTAACACGGTAACACGCGTACATACAATAGATACACAAAAAGAGTCTTATAGCAAAAAGAGAACATATGAAAATATAAAATTAAACACTTAAAGTGCAGTACAACTGCAAAAAGACCAACTACAATTTTAGTAAGTGAGTTATCTAGATCCAGAAAAAAATAATATTTTATTTTATTTGCCTGGAATTCTATCATCAGATCTAGCTTTATGGCAATGGAAACACAACGAAAATACGATCTTTTCAATAAAAATTTAAATTAAATAAATGTTATATAATTTTAATAAAATTTGTTGAGAAATGTCTGTTTTTTTTTTGAGAAATTGATTGACATACCTACATAAATAATAATAATCAAAGTCAAACATGTAACCTCCCCCTTTTTTGAAGTTTGTTAATGAAAAAACTGCTAAACAACCATTTATTTAGTATTTATTGTACGCTTATCTAAGTACACTTTTTTAATAGAGAATATAGGGTAAGTGCTGAAAAAAAAATCGAAATTAGGATATACAGATTCATAAAAATGTTTACCTACATTAACATAAACGCCACATTAACGTTGTTAAAATTCATTACATTTAATTTATACATTTCTGTATCTTTCATAAATTACAGAAATACTCATTAATTCGTAACTTATAATCTTTTATAAGTTCTTAATTTATTTGTATATGAAAAAAACATCTCTGTTCTATGAATACAATAATTTAAAAACTTGTTTATTTTTTATAGCTGTACGTGTCAGGTCATGTGCATTATATAATATAAGAATAACTTGGTTCATGTGTTACCAATTCAGTTTACGTCTAATAGGAATTAGATATATAATGTTATGTTATTCCTTTGAGTTTACAGCATTTCAAATTAGTTATTAACAACCGTTCGATTTGTCGCAACTGTTTGTCTAAATGCAATTGTAATTGTTATTATCGCTTGATATGGAGGTTTTTGCGGTAAATCTGAAATAAAACATGTAATAGGCATAAACTGCGTTTATGAAGTAAATACTCTTTGATAATTAATTATTCATGAATGTCAGAGTATTAAACAATTATGTTAAACTGTAACATTAGAAAAAGATTTTTGTATTACAGTAAAAGTATGAAATACTATACACATACTATACGATAACAAATTTCAGTTAACTGAAGTCAATATGAATTCGTTACTGAATTTTGAACCACAATTAGTCACAATATTTTTTCTGGAATATAAAAAACGATAGAAATATTTTCATGTTGAATATATATGTTTTTCATTCAAACAGGTATACCTGATGGAGAGTAGTCACCATTGCTCATATATATCGACAGCAATAAGAGTTAGCTATTTTTTGTAATGGTTAATATGTTGCTAATCGCGTGGTTATTACAACTTCACCGGACTATACAAAGAATTATCAGCAAATGCTATTCCGGTCATTAAACAAAGTATTAACTCTTTTCTTAACAAAAATTAGATATGTGCCCAGTTGGCGACAGGCTTGCCACCTATCACATTGTGAGACTTAGTGTCTTTGACTAGTCGTGGGTGCTCTTGCTGTGCCTCTTCCTACCTCTTCGGGGATGTGGACGTAAAGATACTTTTTTTTAATAAAAATGACGTTGCCTGGGATTGGATTTGTGTTCGGAGGTGTCCGGTTGGCGATATGCTTGCCACCTATGGGACTTTTGGTCTCCGTATACCTAGCTAGTAATCTCTTGGACTTAGTTAATCTACCACAGTCTCACACGTTACTAGCATCATAAAGTTAATGCTTGTTACTGTTATGGTACGATCTGATGGTGCGATTTTAAAATAGCCGGTGGTATTGTTCGCGCGTGAGACCTGGCACAGATTGACCTGTATTGCTAGGTATGGGTTAAACTGTTTTCTTTGTGTGTTGTTGATTAATATCCATAACTCAAGCATACAAGTTGTTAACTTTAGGGTTAGATCAATGTAAGTAACTTGTTCGTGAACATTTATTTATTTTATTATTATATAATACTATGGTATATGGGATAGTTATAAAATATCCCAGTTAAAGCAAGGAACCATCACGGTTCGATATACGTAATGTTGTACAAGTCTACCTTAAACTTAGTTAGTTTACGAGTACAAGCACAGAAACAATTTTGGTGCCATAAATGAATATAATTTTGAATAACTACATTAGGTACCTTCTAAATTAAAACATAAATTAGAGCCATAAAATTTCTTAGTTTTTTATACCAGCAACATGACGGTGTAAGTGGAGGTCGACGTAAGTGGCCAAATAGTGTACTACATCTAGCAACAAATGAACCAATGTTTAAGTTTTGATTTATTGCCCAAAGCGGAGAGCTGTTATATGCTTCTATCACCTAGACACAACTAGACTTAACAGTAGCCATTACTTTAATTAGGGGGAGAAGAAGGAGAAATGTTATTTTTATTTGAAAGCTTGTACTTTTTATTCGATTAAGATCTGTTAGGTTATTTTGAGTTATATTTTGTAATGAGCTATCAACTATCAACTTCATTGATGTATTTTTTTATGATTTGGTGCAGGGGATCTTATTTCCCATGATAGATTTTTGTAGTTTTCCTTCTATGATATAATGTTTATAATATGATAGTGTAAGTAGACGTCATCTTAAATAGTCATTCATTGCAAATAAACTGGCATTTAAATTTTGATTTATTAAGACTTTGCGTATCGTGGACAACGGTAAATGTGATAACTTTAAGAGCATAGTCAGACCGAAATCGAAACTGCGCGTTAAGCGAAATGGGTGATTTTATGTATGTACATCGTCAATTTTCTTTTTAACAATCCTATTCTTCAAATATTATTAATTCTTCAAATAATATTAAATTTTAGTTCTTTAAATAATATTTATTGTATATACTTAGTCTGGCCATAAATACTGTTACACTTAAAAATAAAAAAATATGTATTTTTTTCCAAATTCCCACGCTCTGGAAAACCATTGTCTATGGCATTTGAAACTTTATTGGACAGCACTAATGTTAAGTTATTTGAGAGTTGCCGGCGCCGAGTGAGCACAGTGAAAAAAGGTAATTTGTGTTTTTTTGCGTAAAAAGTTGTTTTTTTGAGCTTTAATTTTTGTTACTTTATTCCGCGTATTGTGTATTTATGGAAGGGTATCCGTATAAAATCTAATCTTTATATATTTAGCTACTTGTTGGCATGCGCATCAAATTCTAATCTCAAATTGAGAATCGTTTATGTAGCACGTTAAGAAAAAAAGGCCTGTTTTGTACCTTGGCCATCCCAATCAATTTTTACGTTGGCCATGGCCAAGGTACAAAGTTTTTGTAAGGAATGGGTCAGTGGTGATTAATGCATGTTTTTCTCGTATTACAGCTGTTATTAAGTGTAAAAAATACTTTTTTATTGTTATAGATAAAATGCCACGTAGCAAGCTAAAAATGATAAGACCCGTGCTCGATCTGCCCGTGATTGAGAATTCTGTAAGTTTGATAAAGGATAAAAAATATCATTAATGGTGCTTCCAAGTACTTTAGAATACCCCTAACTACTTTGACTCAGTCTACTTTCAGTCAGACTCAGCAGAGTCCAACATAACACTGATGACTCCTGTGGTGCTTTTGGTGAAGATGAAAATAGCGATTGCGAGACTTAAGAAGATAATATCAATTATGAAAAGGTGGACTATGTCATCTTTATATACGAACAAGAGTATTTCGTTGGCAAGATAGAATCTTTGAATAAAGAAGGAGCCCTAATAAAATCAATACGGATATCATTGAAAAACTAGAAGTGGTCGGAAAAAGATGATTTAATCTAAATTTAATTTTTAAAAGATGATTTTACCCTTACCAAGATATCAAAGAAAAGATTAAACAAACAAAGAATCAAAAAGGGAAGTATTTTACGTTCTTGAAATGCAAAAATATTGGGAATATTGTTAAATATTAAGAAAACTTTAGTGTAAGGACTCTGTGATCCCAAAACCATAATTTAAAGTTTATGGAGAGAGACATATTTTTTTTTGTTTTTCAATTTTGAATTTTTCTAGTTTGTAGAATTTATTTTTGTTAAATCCACATTTTTGAATGAGTATTTTCATAGAAATTGTTATTAGATACTGATTAAGTGAAAATAATTAGATTTAGGGCTTAAATTACATGACGGGATGCTAAAAACGTCAGAAAAATTGTAACTTTTATAATATTTTCTTTATTACCTACTTAATTACTGATTATTAAGAATTTCAAGTGCTAACACAATTGACTGATTGTTAAAACATTTCTGAAGAAAATAAATGATTTATAGATGGTAAGACTGTTAATTTCCATTTCAAATAAGTAGGTCCAAGGTACAATACGTGGGGTCCAAGGTACGTGGGGTATATTGTACCTTGGTCAGTTTGCCCATTTTTTTTCAAGTTGCTTTATTCCTATATTTTTGAATATATTGAAAGGTTTATACATTCATTACGTAGATATTGAACTGATGTTTGCATTTGTGTACATTAGGTAGATCTAAATTTATCCATTATTTTTTTAAAAATAAAAAAAAACCGGGCCAAGGTACAAGACCTTCCCCTACCTCTTAATTTTTTTATAAAATGTTATGTCATAATTTAATGTATGTGGGTAGAGTCGTGTCCGAATACTCGCCCTAATTAATACTACCACTTTGTCCATCTAAAGTTACATATTTTTTTTTGTAATTTGGTTCCAGTTTTAAGGATAGTTAGACGCAAAATTTATGAGCAATGTGTTAAATCGCAACCCCAATTCTCCCTGTATTGGTCTGGGTCCGCTGAGTAGAACATTGGCAGTATATGGAGTAATATTCTCAACTCTGGAAGGGGCTCCCCAGAACCATCTTATTCCTTTTGACCGCATCCAGCATCGAGCATCTCGAATTGTTAATGACCGGGCACTTGCCAATTGGCTAGATTTTGTGGCGTTGCGTAGAAACGTTAGGTCACTCAATGTTTTTGACCGCTTTTATAATGGGGAATGCTCTGAGGAGTTGTTTGGTTTGATTCCTGCCACTAAGTTTCACCTTTGGACATCGCGTCAGAGGTGTCATACCAACCATCTTGATTCGTGGCCATCTACAACTGCGCTATTCCGAAGACGCACTTTACCCCGCACAACAACTTTGTGCAATCATTTGTGATGATCACTTCCCGTCAGGTGACCCACTTGCTCGTTTGCTTCCTGTTATATATGAAACGATATTTATGATATTGAAAGTTCGCCGAAATTTGAACCTCCTAAAGATACCAACGGTGGTAATAGTGCATTGCCAACCTGAGACCGGGAAGTTAAGCATCAAGCAAAAGAAAGTTTACTGGCTACCTTAACATTTCACACTATTAATTCAGGCGAGTCGCTGTGCAACTCTACGACCTAGTCAGATGTCACGTTGTTAGTAGCGGTAAGCTTATGCTCGCCTTTTACAAGCTTCCTCTCAGGATGGCAGTTAGTTTATTCTGCAAAGGCGCCTGAACCAACACGGATAACACAATTTGTTTATTACTTCATTTGATTGCCCATTTTATATTGCAGTTAACAACCCTTGTATTTTGTTTTTTTCTATTTTATTACTTTTTAATAATTCATAAGGCTAGCTAAGTGCTGTTAAAATGTTATTATTTTGCATTTTATCTGATAAGTATGATGTGGCCCTTATTCTTTCCTTTGACCCGAGCTTTGTTAATAAATGAAAATATTGTGCAATTGCGTACTTAAGCGGTTGTGTTATTAATTGTGCTCGGACCAGTTTATGTTATACCGTAAATTTACAATGACACATTGTCGTATATCAATTATAATGTACATTAGACTTTCCACAACATTTGCTTTAAAACTTAGAACTTTTTTATTTAATCAGCAATGGTAGCAGCAATGGCTCCTGAATAGAAGACAATAAGACAACTGTATTATTCCGTAAAACCGTCAATGGGACACTAGCACTCTAATAATTATGACTAGAGGATAGAGATTTAGGATATCTTGTCTAGTTTGGTAATACGCGATGGTTCGTAGGAAGTGAAATTACGCATGATGCTTTCTGGCATCACAGCCTTAGGTCCCGGTCGGCAGCGCGTCAATGATCTAAATCATATGTTTTAGAAAAATATTTGAAAAACTTAAAAAAAAAACATTCTTAGAACATTTTTTGTTTAATTCACTTTGATGATCTTTGATATTTCATATAAAATGGTACGTTAGGAGTAAGTATCTTAGTTCATATCATTACGATATGTATCAGGATAGATACAAGGTTTAAATTTGTCTAACTATGCGATACCACTAGTTCGTACTAAGCGGACGATATCATCTGAACAAGAAGTAATAAAGACTTTGTAGCTTCTAGTTTTGAAGATAAAATATGAGTAAGGTAGCTTATGTAATATTTTATATCAGCATTCGTAGGATGCGTTTTATCTGCTGTGTTACTGAAACTAACATGAACACACGCGAATTTTCTGGCGTAGATATATATATATATATATCAAAATGATTTAGTAGTTGAGATTGTTTGATTTTTCTACTAACATATCTTGGCAGAAGAGATGACAAAACTTTTATTGTGATACGCAGATACGCTACCATTTTCGTGTTTGGATTGCAAAATGAGGTGTGGCTAATAGAGTTACTTGGACAAGATGCTTAACAACACTAATTCATCACACACACACAACTTATCATCACGAATGCAGTCGGCTTATGTGCCTTCCTGCCATTATTAAGAAAGGAATCGAGTCTTCTGTTACATAAACGTTATGCTTAGTTTCAATACAGTAAAATATGAAATGACAGAGAAATCGATTAACATACATAAAAAAATATAGGAGTCGAAAATATAGGTTATATGTCCTCCTTTTTGATGTCGGTTATTAAAAGTGTCCGTAGTCCGTCTTTATTGAAATAAATTAATAAAGCGATATCTCCTAACCCCTCCCTTTTATAACAATATTATCATATTCTTCTCAGTTGTAAAAAAACTTAAACTTGTATTCTCCCAATAATTTCTGTTTCCCCTCTACCGAATCATGCCGTAAGTTTACAGGTACATTGAAATTCTATAATTCTTAACAAAATTGTGTACCTTTGATAACTAAAGTTTTTTGGTTCAAAAATTAACTTTGCTCATTCTAGGTTATAATGACATTTGTTTTACAAATATGTCTACTTCTATTATTTCCAGAATAGAAAAACTTCTTAACTAGTCTATTCTTTAAATTTTTTGGTTGTATAAATTTGATCTTATTATATTATCATAATCAACTTCATTGGTAAACTATTTTAAAAACGTCACTACTATTAACTTAAGTAAATACCTATTTTTTTTCCACTCTTCCCACTATCTTAAGTCCAAATGTCAATTTATTTATAATTAATATCCATAATAATAATCTGGCCACCCACGAGATGGACAGACGACCTTATGAGGGTCGCGGGATCTCGCTGGATGCAGGCCGCTTCCATCCGGTCGACGTGGAAGTCAACGGGGGAGGCCTATGTTCAGCAGTAGACGTCCTATGGCTGAAATGATGATGATGATGATGATAATCCATAATTATTGAAACTTCGTCCGATAAATACGCTTACACTCACTGTCCACAGCACCGATCTAATTTCATTTCCAACTGCCAAATCTTTCATAGCTCGAGTGTGTGCTCCGCGCTCATGGAATAAGTTGTATCTCTCGGTACAACATGCAGACAAAAAGAACAAATTTAAATTAATAGTAAAATGCTAGTACCTATCCCTTCACGAGTACATGTAGTCAATTTTGGTTTTTTTAACTAGTAGGTATTTAATTATTTATATTTTAGGTCCAGAAAATAACAAAGGTATATTTTAGTGAATGTTTGGTGTTGGTTTAGGTCTGCAATATTTTGTTTCATTTATAGAATAAAAATCCCCAATTTATGTGGTAATCGCGTCACGCCTAAACGAATGCATAAATTTTGCTTATTCGATTATATTTGTATTAGTTATTGCTAGGAGGAAGTTTTTAGGTCAAGATTAAACAACAATGAAACCTTAAAAATATTCCACACAAACTTTTAGTAACTGTTAATGTCAAGAGACACGAAGTTCGCCAAGTCGGATACTAATTTATAATTATGTATACATTTGTGAATAGTGGTGGTGATTCCCCGGTTCACAAACTAAACCTATTTGAGTCAGAAATATCAAATTGTGACTTTTTTATTAAAAGTTATTCAAATAATATATTAAATGTCTGTAGAAATTTCGTGTCAGACTAATCTGAAACCACTAGAAGTGTTTTATCTTTTTCTATTACTTTGGCTTAAACAGGATAGCGATAATTTAAAAAAACATACATATCTCCACGCCAAGTCCCTAACAGGGAAGCAGAGACTATCGAATGACTTCACGATCTTGGCAGACCTGCCTGGCTTTTTCCACATTATTACCCTTTTCATACAAACTCTTGACACCACCTTCTGGTAACACTCGAGATATTTGATTCTGGAATGTCAACATACAGCCTATCCTACACGACACCCTACCCGTGTTCGCACATCCTAGACCCGGGTTGACCTGGGGATGGAGTGGATGGATATCCACATTCGTTTTGTATATATCTGCTTTGTCAATCTTTCATCTGTCATTCTTTCTACCTATAAAACCAGTTGAGCGTGCCCTTTCTCATTTCAATATCAACACTTTCCTTCAATCTCACTCTTTCTTCGATCTCGCTATTACGATTGCGGTCAGCGAGCGCAACATCACAGATTTTCCGTAGTGCTCTCATTTTGGCAGCACTTATCTTACTCCCATACTTTTTCTGATATACCCAACTCTCGCTTCCATACAAAAACGTTGGAATAAGCACAGAATTATGCAAAGCAAGTCTAGCAATTAAACTCAAAACTTTGCTTGTTTTTACTCAACGCTCCAATTAAACTATTCACTGCACACACTCTCTTCATCCGCGGTGTACTTTCTATCCTTGCTAAAAGAACAACTAAGATATACAATTTCATGCTCTTGTTCTAGCACTACATCAACTAATCGTTTCTTTTAAACATTTAAAATAAGTTTAATTTAACATGACTACCACTATGTACAGTTTGAATGGCATAATATTGACTTAGCGTGGAACATACTTAGCGTGGAATTGTTTGTGTGGCACGTGCAAACTTTATACTCTCTGTTCGGCCAAAGTTTGACTGGTGGGAATCCCTATGGGCAATAAGTTCGGCTTGTGTAGAAATTCATTTGGTCTAGAGCACAATAAACTAAAGCAAAGAAATAATAACTAATCTGTCAACGCACAGTTCAAGCTAAAAAGCTAAAAAAATAATAACATATAAAATGACATGTTGGACACAGATAGTTTCGATCAACAACTATTAATTTTCGTAGGAAAGTCTGTCTAGTAAAGGAGAAGTAAACCGATCCCAAAGAAATTTAACACGCGGTTAGTCTATGACTGGGAGAAGGGACTATGGCTTATCCTGATATCATAACGAGTTTTCATACACAGTGAAGCTGCGGGCAACAGCTAGTATCCTGTGTACGATATTCTCCGCTAATGTGATACACTGTACAGTAATATTTATATCGGTTCTCATTAATGCACACTATTTACTGAACATAAGATAAAATACAATTTGAGTCACGTGTCGTGCAATCTGAGTTGGCATTAAACGTGTTTCGTTACAATATACAAACAACAAACAAACGTACAAACATAAATGTGAGATAATTTTACAACCGGCTGCCTCGTAGTGTATTGATAAGGAAATAGTATTGCGTTTTATTGAAACAGTTAAGGCGAAGCTGTTTTATAGTGTTATGATTTTATCATTCTCTATGAAATTTTGTCTTCATATCAGGACAACTGGCTCTAATTGACATCATAGATATTAGTGGTGCGTCGCGAACATATTATTAACGATTATTAGGCCGCGGTTCTACGGTCTCGCACAGAATCCGATTACAAGATTATGGCAGCAGGAATAGGTAAAGCAGTGGAACCAATATTATCGAGATGCTGCACAGCATTCCAGCTTACTATAATCTAAATGCAATCAAAATTTATAGATTTAAACTAAATGACTGGTTAAAAATTAAATTATATTCTGATTACGCTGAAGCAATAGAATCTTTAAGGACGTAATGTTGGACGACCTCCCACCCGGTGGACTGATGATTTGGTCAAAGTCGCGGGAAGTCGCTGGTTACAAGCGGCTGGTGATCGTGACTCGTGGCGCTCTTTGGGGGAGGCCTATGTCCAGTAGACGTCTTCCGGCTGATGATGATGATGATAATAGAATCTTTTCTCCACCACTCGCCGGATCTCGATCAAATTAGTTTGAGATAAATCGAAGACTAAAACTAAAGAACTCTTAATTTTAAACTCAAAATCTTCTAAACTAGATCCAGTAAAAAGTTCTGCGGTAGCACACAAGGAAATAAAAGTGAAATTGAGATGTCACTCTTTTTTACTGAAATTATCAACTGTTTTTTTATGTTATAGGAAGGCAAACAAGCAGACGGATTTCCTGATGGGAAGAAATTCACGCCGCCTAGAGATACCAAAGATGGTAATGGTGCGTTGCCTAACTGAGGTCAGGATGTTAGGCCTCGAGCAAAAGTAAGTTTACCGGCTACCTTACCCTCCGAACCGGAACACGCTATGACGTTATGGCGGCAGGAATAGGTAAGGCGGTGATACCAATCCGGGCGAGTCGCTGCGAAACTCTGCCACCTAGTCAGATGTCACGGTGTTAGTGATGATAAGCCTATGCTCGCCTTTTACGAGCTGCCTGGTAAGAAAGGCAGATGGTCTATTCTGCTAAGGAGCACGGACCAACACGGGGGAAAATACGGTACTGTATATTGTAGAAGAATACAATGCGTACCACACAGACAAATAAATTAGTCTGAGGTGTGCTATTGACCTGTTGACAATTGCATCAGTATTATGCTGTTGTACTATTGACGCCGTTAGTTTAATGGTTGACTCCGATAGATGCGATAAATTTGAAATTGAAATCGTGTGAAATAATGACCTTGTAATGTGTCAACAATGACCTTGACGATACCTACTTTTTTTTAAAAAAAAAAGAGTAGAGATAAATGTACCTCATCATCAAAATTGTTACTATATTATGTCAAAATTACTGAACAAAAGGAAACTTGAATCACAAAGTAATGTAAAATTTACAAAAAGTTAAGTTATTCCCAGTGTTATTATTATCTCGTAACCTGACATGTTTGTTGACCAAATGGGGAGTCGAAATTATGAATCTTGTTAATTACATTTTATTGTTGAACATTGGTAAAGTGCTAAACACATTAAAGTGACATTAATGGCCTTAAGTTAAAAATGAAATACAAACAAAATGTAAATTGAAATGGCGTTATCAAGTGAAGCCAAACAAAGGCGGGTCTGATGATAACATGGACGCACCACAGATAGCTTATTTCATTAGAACCTCGAGTGCTCTCCAGTACACATACTCTCGTTTGTCTACAAAGTAAATTATTTGTTTGCCGCCGTCGCCTTTGAAATTATCAAACTTAAACAATCATTTGACCAATGATAGACTTTAAAATATAACCAGTTTCGCAAAAACCATTTAACCTACTTTTAGGACCAAGGCATGTCTGAACCAAAAATGACCTCAAGACCTGATATAAAAGTCCTGTAAAAATATTCGAAACCAAAATGTAGGAGAAATTTGGAATGGTTCACTTTTAAATTTTATTACAATACCTTTCACTAAATCAGGGGAGGGTGTCAATAGAGAACCCAGATTTTGGTACAGAACAAAATCTGATCCATTTTACTAAGATATGAAAACAATGACTAAAGTGACAACACAAAACTTGATAAACGAAGCTTGAGAAAATGTTTTTTTTAATACAATTACCTCAATCCAATGAATTCTAGCATCAATGTTTCAAGGTAGAATTCTACTGGATAAAGGTACCACTAGATAAAGATAACGAGAAAAAATAAGACGGGTTGCACTCCGGGAGTGCCGGCAGATGAGAAAACTTAAATATTAACATCGCATTGTTTCATCATAATATACTATGGCGTACGGCACATTGAGAAATACAACATCCAGAATTTTTCACTTACTCGTTCAAGGTTCCCTGAAAACATATATAACGTACCTATATAATATTGGCTGTTACCACAAAACTAAACACTATATCAATTTTGAGGTTTCGGCGAAAACGTTACACGAAACTATCAACCGACTGTGTTGAAAAATGGTGTAATTTCAATATTAGATTAGGTTTCAACACGATCCTGTTATTGGTGTATATTTTTAAACCACAGCGGAGTGATTGTACACACGCCACAGAACCGTTTCTTATACGACGTCTAATAGTGTAGAGATCTGATAGTTATAGTATCGATATTTATATTACATTCCTACTTGATATTAATATTGATACGATATCTTTGTTCCGGATAAAATATCATTAATAATGCAAAATGGTGTTAATATTGACGAAGGCATTTAACAAGAAATAAACACAGTTAAACTGAAAAAACCAACTCTGTCTATTTTATTGGGTACCACTTTGTAATTCACTATTTTAGCAAATGCTTCTAAAATGGTTCACATAAATTCTAAAACATCTTCCATCTTTCTAAAACAGAACTATCAAAATCGGTTGGTTATTGGCCGAGTAATCGCGTAACAAACATACAAAAAAACGAGCAATCGAATTGAGAATCTCCTCCTTTTTTAAAGTCGATTAAAAATATCACATTATCATTTTTAAGTTATTATGTTACGTGACTGAATTGAAATAATAGTGATATATTTCTTAAAAAAAGGTACGCCGGTTTTTTCTAAATATGATCCCTCTCCTGCCAAAAAAAATTAAACAAAAAAAAATTGGTGAAATTGGTCCATTCGGTCAAGCGAGGTGCGATGATAACGTGATATGAGGATTCATTTATATAAATTGATATTAGTATTATAATGATGCTAATCAGCGACTCGCCCGGATTGATACCACCGCCTAACCTATTCCTGCCGCCATAACAACATGACGTGTTCTGTATCGGGGCTAAGGCAGCCGGTAAACTTACTTTTGCTCGAGGCCTAACATCCCGACCCCAGGATGGCAACATAC
Source organism: Calephelis nemesis (assembly GCA_002245505.1). Lineage (NCBI taxonomy): Eukaryota > Metazoa > Arthropoda > Insecta > Lepidoptera > Riodinidae > Calephelis > Calephelis nemesis. Next base: position 157,808 of record NJDD01001200.1, on the reverse strand, counting down.
CATTACCACCTTTGGTGTCTCTAGGCGGCTTTAATTTCTAACCATCACAAAGTAGGTCTGCTTGTTTGCTTTCCAATATCATAAAAAAATATGAACTAAATTTATAAAAGTTACAAAATGATAGTTACAGTTCTTTAAAATGGTCGTTATTAAAGACGCAGCTGTTGTAATAATTATTCTGAAGCTCAAAATGTAGAAATTATATTACATATATTTAAGTATCCATCTCGTTCTCTGTGGATTATTCCACCAGTGTAGTGTGTTCGCCGGACTGGTACCACCGCTTAACCTTAATGAGAAATTGTTGCTATATATATTTAGCGCCCGCTATTGTCGTGTGCTGGATGGTTCGGCAGCCAATAAATTTATACACGAGGCCTACGATTCCGACCAATTGACAGGGATGCTTTAGTAACATGTATATTTATAGGTTTAATAGAAATTTTATTTTAATTAGGTATATACAAATTGTGTTAGAGCAATAACAATAAAGTCATTTCAATGAACTAGAGTATCTTTAAGAACATTATAATATTTCGATGTTTATGCAAAGTATGGACATTTATATAAAATATCGATATGGCGAAGTACGAATCACATCTCTCTTGATACTAAAGATGATAAGAGTTGTTATATTTCATCTGCGCACGCGCCGATGCGGTAATACTCGTTGTAATTCAATAGTTGTTGTATTTATTCCATTACTTTTGAGGTGAGACGAGACTATGACGAGACAAAATGTTATTACGGCTAAGCGTTGGCTAAGTAATTATATTTGAATAATATGTTTTAACCTACTGGGCAAATATATTTATCGATTCTCCATTGTATTTGTAGTTACAGGTACAGGTAAGTAAGCAGATTGATGTTCAATTAGTTCGGGTCGTTATGGTCGTGGTTTCAGTAATAAACAAACTAACGCAAGCTTTAGTAGTTACTGAAAAGCAATTCAGTTTTGGTTGCAAAGAGCTTAATGTTAATCAAATCAGGTTAAGCAGTGCGACATTTTCCATCAGCTCCTTATAAGATGGGGTTATCAAATTGATTTAGTATTTTTTCCTTTGTTTGTTATTCGATAACTTGGCCAATAATAAAAAGATTTCGATAATTTTTTTTTAGTAAGTTAGGTCATCACTTTGAAGTGGTCATATTCAAATTTGAGAGTTAATAAACTTTCAAGTATCTTCGAGGCACATTAAAAATCATACGTAACTATTTATAAATGAAAAGCACTAGGATTTTGATATTTTTTATGGTATTATCTCGGAATCATAAGCTGCTTTTTGAAAAAGGATTATCAAGTTAGCACGTAGTACGAAAATTGGAATATCTTATCTTCTTATATATTTCTTGTACCTATACTTATAAAAACATCTTCCCTTGGTCATTGCATCGCGCACGAACGGATGAACCAATTGTGTTAATTATTTTAGTTGTTTTAGTCGTTTTTAGGAGAAGGTTTATATCCAAATATATCTATCGCCTCTGCTAGAATCTTAAATAAAATTTCGATCGACTGAGATTTGTATGCGTAAATCTCAGACAAATAAACAAACATGTTTTACAAAGAAAAATACTTCTTCAAATAACTCCTGATATATGTTTCTTACATTATTGGTAACCAATCGAGAATTACTTTCGAATTGATACTGTCCAACCTTAAAGCACATCCATAACTAACTCGTGCTGCGTAGTACAAACCAGATCGTATGTTAACTAATTTTTTAAAATACACCTTATTTTAAGCTTCCTAAAGTTTAAACTCAAACATAAGAAATACTTAGTTGTAAACTTGAGCTTATAACAGCTTTATGTCACTGCAAGAGCTTTAGAGCTGATATTTAACTACCCTATAATTTATGTATAGATTAAAACCATGACGAAAGATTGTTGTTTCTAGTGATTGCTAGTTTTATGTCTCGAGGAGATAAGATCGATAAACCAATCTCGGTTTGAAGATTTGATTTCTGGTTGACTACTGGTTGTTTTTTAAATTATGTATGGCAATATATTTTATTATATTACTTATAGTAATATACTCTACATGTTATAGTAGTATTAAAGTAATAGCACTACCTATGTATGCTATAATTATATATTAGAAACTATTGTAGCTAGTCGTCTTCACTTCATAAGGTCCCAAGTTCGATCACTGGGTCGGGCAAAAAAAAAACTTCACTTCTAATTTTCCAACAAAAAACAACGTTTTCTGGGGTTAGATATGTGCCCAGTTGGCGATAGGCTTTCTACCTATCAAATTATGGGACTTACCATCTTCGGCTGGCCGTGGGCCCTGGTTGTGACTTTTTAAGTTAGGTATATCTGATGTTATAGTTTTGTTGGTTTTGTGCGATTAGTACTATCATGAAAACAAACAAATAATTAAGTACCCGATAAGATATAATACTACTTTCGACTTCTGGAAAACCTGGAGATTTTCAAGTTGATTACACGTTTAAGATTTTTTTCTGGAAGGGTTTATTTTTAAAAATACTCTTTTTACCGTACTGATATTCTAGTAAGTGCAAGATGTCGTAAAAATGTTTATTTTCACACAACATGTCGGTTTGTCAGTTTCACTGTTCACTTGCCACTCCAAAACTATGGTTTGGATTTTTAACAAATTTTATGTAATATGTAGGTTGTAGATAAAAGTCCAGATAAAAAAAAATAGTTTTTTTTTGTACTACGGGAAAAACTTTTGTTTCGATTGCTAAATACAAAAAACCAGTTCGCCTCACCTCATCATCATCGTCATCGTCATCAACCGGAGGACGTCCACTGCTGGACATAGGCCTCCCCCAAAGAGCGCCACAAGTCACGATCACCTGACGCTTGTAACCAGTGAATCCCCGCGACTTTGACCAGATCATCAGTCCACCGCGTGGGAGGTCGTCCAACACTACTATAAAACAAAATTAATAATTTTCTTGTCAAAAAATCTGACACTTTCGATTTGATTCCATTTAAGTTTGATCAAGATTTTTCCTGTCTGTCTCTACGTGTACTGAGATCTATAAAACAAGGCTACGAGTTTTGATGCGGTTTTTACTAGATAGGGTGACTTAAGAGAAAGTTTTTATATATGTATAATAACATAGATCTTCGTCCACCCAGGCAAAGCTGGAAAGGGCGGCTTATGTATTTGTATTGCTATTGTTAAAATATCTATTATTTATTATATGGTATGTGTGTTTGCATGGTAATGTTAGTAAAATAAGATATAAATGCGTGTTATTAACAACATGTAAGACTATTTCATGCAAACACTTATAGAATTAATAATTGTTGCGTTTATTAATAAAGCGAATTTTTGTTTACGTAGAGTACATGACATTATAGTTGAAGTGGAATTTCTGCGGCTTCGACCCTCCTAAACTATGAATCTTCACGCCCATATTCCGAAAGAAGTAGGCAGATGCATAACCATGGCACCCAAGACTAGCCGAAGATACTAAGTCCCACAAAAGGTGGCAAGGCTATGCCAAACCGGGCACATATTCAATCCCAAAATATGCATTTACTAATTTTAACAATACATATTTTTTATAAGGGTTTTTGAATTACAATAGTAACTAAAGGCCTTGGAGTTGTTGCGGATAGAGACCTTGATCCACAGATCGTGCGATTGTCAAAGTTGCAAACGCGGTGTGCCTTTTGTGTTTACATCGATATACAAATTGTAATACAAGCTGCAAAATGGTACAGCCGAGTGTATCTATTGTGATAGCTACTCGTATTTATTTCGACGTTATACAATAATATTTATTACTTCTGATAAAATACACGAATTGTAATCAAAACATAGGCACTTACACTCCTTTCATAAGTGTTATTTTTTTTTGTAAGAGATGCGGGCGAGCAGAGTACCAGCACGTAATATGTCTCCTGACGGTAAGAGACAACCATGGCCTGCAGACATCATTGGTGTTATATGTAGGTACGTCGCTTTCCAATTGTTCAAGTAAACCGGTTACAAACTGCTGCACAGCAAACCACCAGCACAGGTGGTCCAGTGGTCTTGTTTGTGACTACTGATGACCAATTACGACCTGCTTAAAGGTAGGCAGATACGGACTAACAAGGGGAATAGTTTAAGATTAGTAAGTGGGAATTAGTCGTCAATGCTGATGAAACGAAATTATTTTTTTGATTTAATTAAAAAACTCATCTCCTTCTCGGCAACGCATAACATATGTAACAGTAAAGATAATATAGGCGCCCTGTTAACTCACGTGCCATCTCATCTTAAATAAATATAAAATTAAAACGCTTAATCACCCTCGACAGAACCTAACCATAATTACCTAAAGACCATCTCGACCATGTCAGCCTTAAAATAGAAAAAAACATTCAAATTGATCTATTCGTTTGGGAGTTATTTTGTAATAGACACACACACAAACACGCCAAACTTATAACGTCTCTCTTTTTCTTAGGTCGTTAAAAATAAAGGCCACGTGTCATAGTCGCGGGCAACGAGTAGTGCTAAATGAATATACAATTTACAGACACAGTTCGTACACAATTTTAGTAGATTTAGGTTTGTTCTCTCATCCCACGTACACTTTAAGCCAGCAGGTGCTAAATATTTCGCAAAACGTAATTTTGATTTGTGTGGAATGAGTTTCACATTTAATAGATCTGAATTGATTAACATATTTTAACATAATAGGCTGGTATATTACAAAACTACGAAACCAAAAAATTTACAGACACATTATTTTATTCCTAATTAAACGTTCCTCCCTTGTTTTCTAGCAGTTAAGTTTTCTGTTGCCTGCTTATTTATATTTTTACTTCCAATCCTATATTTAAAACTAATAGGACCAGTTTCTTTATCTATGTATAAAAATATGTAGTATAATAAGTCGGGTTTTCCTTCCTGATACTATATTTCCAGAAGACACTAACCTATTTCCACGGTTTTGCATTCGTTGGAAAAGTCTCGGGCTCCGTGAGGTTTATAGCAAACAAAATTCAGAAAAAAAATCAACAAAAAAGCAAGAAAACAGAGAAAATCATTTGACACAAACAGCGCCATCTTTGATAAATAGCATGTACTACAAACCAATATGGTTTTGCATGGTGGTGCAGCAGATGGCGCCTGTTTGTAGTGTGCGAGTATAATACTATCTGGTGGCGAAACGGAGTTTGTCGGGTCAGCTAGTTAAGTCATGTAAAAGTAAACAAACAGATATTGTTTAGTGACATTTGTGTCAAAGATTTTGTTTAGGTATTACAATTAGTCAATCGCCTCTGTGGTTTACCATTATAACGCTAGTACATTGGTAGTACCCATTGAAGCCACTTTTTATGGAAATTATTCCAGTTGCTGCCTAAAGATCCTCAACTGAAGTAAAATGACATAATATTATAATATTTATTGTGTGGGTGAAGTTGCGAGCGTAGCCTAGCACTATGCAGTAAAATTAATATATTATTTCAAAGTGAGTGTGCCCTTGTTATACCACTACTTTCTTAAATTAGTGGTAGGATTAACAAATGAGATATCAGGGAACATCGACTTACCTATTGTTGTCGCCATAATGACGTTGTCATTTTTTGTTTGTAAAAGTGAAGTTACGCACCAGATCAACGGGCGCTTAAGTTTTGTCAATAAGAGGGTAATAGTTTATTTTACTTATACAAAAGGCTTAATTATTTCAGCATTACGTTTATAACGCACCATTAACGTCTTCAGTGTACTTACAATATTTAAAAACTGCATGAATGCATGCATGCATGCGTTACGATCGGAAAAATCTTTAACTTCTTTGCCTTTAAACACAAAAAAGACCAATGACGTAATCACGTGAAGGTTTCTAGCTCAATTGAAGCATATAGACGATCCGTTTTCTTTGTCACTAACACCGTGACCGCCACTAGGAGAGCTTTACCTATTGCTGCTCCTATAACTTCAGTGTCACCACTGTCACTATCAGGAAGGAAAACCCGACTTATTTTTATATATACCTAGTTAAAGAAACTGGTCTTATTAGTTTTAAATATAGGATTGGAAGTAAAAATATAAATAACTATTGGCTACTTCAACCAAAACGTATCTGATAAGTTTACTAACTTATCAGATAAATTGATACTGCAATCTCAGGTTGACCGTCCCTAAGCACCTTAGACACCTATAACGTTGTACAAATGTTATGGATCAGTATGGAAACTATCTACAAACACTTAAATGGCACAATGGTTACTAGGATATTAGTCGCCTCGATCTTTTTGAAAATGCCACCAACGAATTTGTCTTACCTTACTATATTTAGTTTAAAGGAAGTAGTAATTGCAAATTGATTGATTAGAAAATAGCATGGCAAGTCTGTTTCTTCAATGGAATTTAGGTAGGTACGGTTTCAACAACCAGACTTAGTTTCCTTACAGTTTCCTTTTGTATTGTGTCTGTACGCGACATAAATTTTTGTTGTCTTGGGATCCGTCTGCTTGTTTTCTTTTTTAACTCATAAAAAAAAACGATTTGGTGCTTTAACCTAAACAAGTAAACAAGATTTGTGCTTAAATATGCAAATCATACAATAAAATACTAATAAACGTATAAGGTTAATAGTTTAATATAATATGCAAGACAAAAAAGGACAAAATAATAAATTGGGACAACTTTTGACGCCCACAAATGCGAGTGGGCAGACTGGCCGGTGTCCATGGACGTTGTTTATGAAATACTGGTAATTAATTGTAATATTACATTATAATCAGTTCTTGATAAAATTTTGTTATAGCCTTAATAAAGATTTGGAATCATAAAAATAAGAAGATATCTAAGATAGAAAAAAAACTTATTTGTAGACAAGTGTTTTCATGTTGGACACCGAATAATCACACACAAATACCAGTTCTTGTCATGTTTATATTTAGTTTCCTCATGCAAGAAGTTTAGTGCAACGGCTCCCTTATTGGTAAGTAAGATGCAAGTGCGCAGAATTGGGTTGGTGAAGGCGCAGTTGTAACGCACCATTATCATCTTTGTTGTCCATTATTTGTTATAGCTACATAGCCTTGGCATCAAGAAACTCTGCAGCTTATTTACCTTAAAATCTACAAGTAGCCCTTTCGTAATATTTTGATGTTATACTGATTATATTTTTTTCTCTGCAAGCGGTGTGTTTGTACGAAAACAGTAATGAATATAGAGAAAACAAGGAAGGTCTGCAAGGATCGTGTCTCGATACTAAAGGACTCGGCGTAACTATGGGTATGTGTGGGTCTAATTTAAGTTTATTTTCGTCATATATTATATTTAATAAAAATGGATACAGACAGGCTGCAGTAGTGTGATGTGCGTAGACATGGCGTGAACGCTGGCTGCATGTAGGTCAAGATCTCGTGAATCATTTTACTGCAATCATCGTCATTAAGTTTGCGCAAACAGTGAGGAAGCAATTGTTTACGTTCATTTAGTTTAATAAAACTACAGCGGTTTTAATGATATTGCGTTAAGTATTTGGCGGTACTCCCAACTTTTCTCAATGTGTTTTGCTTCCAACCAGCTTGTACTGTCAGTCATTTTAGGTGATAGAATATTGCATCGAGTCGCCAGCGTTTTCTTGCTCATATAATGTCAGTGCTACATCTTTCTTATCCCAGTTAGGAATAGAGAGTAACTAATTTAATGCAAGAGGCTAAAAATTCTTGTCTTGAATTTGTATTTAACCGCTTATATCTTTGGTATTTATATGCAACATGTTTTTTTATGATATTGGAAGGCAAACAAGCGTACGGAGTTCCTGGTTGAAAGAAATTCACGTCACCTAGAGATACAAAAGGTGGTAATGGTGCTTAGCCAACCTGAGGCCGGGATGTTAAATCTCGAGCAAAAGTAAGTTTACCGGCTACCTTATACCGGAACACGTCAGCGGCAAGTACCGACATGGTGGCAGCAGGAATAGGTAAGGCGGTGGTACCCATCCGGGCGAGTCTCTGCGAAAACTCTACCACCTAATGCCATTTTTAGTGCCTATAAGTTAAAAATAGGAAACGTAACGAATAACAATTAAGTGCTTATAAGAAGTGGTACCTACTTATCTAATTAGATCATAACAGTCAGATAAGTATTGGTAAACACATGGCGAACGTCACGACACCTAACGGTACACATTGATATTCAATCCTGCGCTAGTTTCGAACCTGAAACATGGCCTAGGCACGCACGTGTGTAGCCTGCCTAGTAGCTAGCGATGATTAAGCCACGAAGTGGGAACTAACTGTTTAAACATTTATATGTTAATTAAAGTAAATTTAGTTTAATTGTAATATGTTAAGACGTCTGTGTGATTACTTTGGAGATTTTTGAGGGGGATTGGGAGAAAACAAATAGTATTAACTGATGGTAAGAAAATCAAATTGCCTATAGATGACAACCTTGGTGATTGTACGATATCTAACTCCAGAGGCCAGACTACCTACTCTCCAAACTGAAACATTGTCCGAGTGGCGAGCACTAATTTCAGCACAGCGGCGATTCAATTACTATTGTGTAGACATTGATTTGGTTGCTTTAAAGTTATGTTATTTAAGTATTAGCATTATAATTTATGTCACATAAAAAAAGAGTTTGGAAAAATGACACATTTCATTTTATTTAAATATGTACATTAATGAAATTTCACCCTCCACCCCTTACGCATCCGTCTCTGTGCTTAACAAAAAAATATCAACTAAAACGTATTTTATGTATTGACTACACAGAGTTCAGCCCGTCGCCGCTGGCGATGTCTCATCTCCTCATGCTCAGGTAGTGGCCAATAAACAACGCAACGTACTTATCCTTTAAAAAACGATTCACGTAATGGAGGTCATTAGAATCATGTATCAGCTAAACGCGGCCATCATTATATAAATTGATAAATAATTGTGCACATGGTGAACGAATGCAACGGCACGACTGGTACACTTCGGACTTAAGAAGTAGACTTGCTGTTGAACATCCCTGGACAATTTACACAAATACTACAAAAATTCTGTTAAGTCCTATATTATGAATACCTAAGTATTTTCACGCCCATATCCCCTAAAAGGTAGGCAGAGGCAATACCACCGGCTACTTTAAAATCGTACCAACAGATCGTACCATAACAGTAACAAACATTAACTTTATGATGCTAGTAACGGTGAGACTTTGATAGATTAACTAAGTCCAAGAGATTACTAGCTAGGTATACGGAGACCAAAAGTCCCATAGGTGGCAAGCATATCGCCAACCGGACACCTCCGAACATAAATCCAATCCCAGTCAACGTCATTTTTATTAAAAAAAAGTATCTTTACGTCCACATCCCCAAAGAGGTAGGAAGAGGCACAGCAAGAGCACCCACGACTAGCCGAAGACACTAAGTCCCACAATATGATATGCGACAAGCCTATCGCCAACCGTCCCGTAGCAAAATTTTTTTATTAGAAACTTGGAAAAATCACCTTTTGTTGCTCGACCCGAGAATCCAACCCGAGACTTCACAAAGTCAAGTCCAACACCTGAACCGCTATACCACAGAGGCGGCAAGTCCTATATTATCTGGTGAATTTCCCTTCCTAAGGTAGCTTGAGGTAGGCAGCATTCTTTATTCAATTGAGATATTTGAAGAAGAAATCTGAACGCTAGTTTTCATACTTATGTTATAACATTGAAGTTATGAAACAATTCATAAATTCCTAAAATACACATTTCATACTATCTATAATCGTATACATTATTGTAGACTTTTTACTGTGTCTAGTTTCGATTTAATTAGGTGAAATAAATATATAATCACTAAACGCCCAGCACCATCTCAAGCACTCCGTACTTACGTACTGTTTTTTGTTCAGCCTATTTTAAAAAGAAGCCGACGTCCATGATTATATAATGATGCCTTTGTCATTAGATATTTAAAGTAAAAAGTGGGCGTTAGGGTTGGCAGCACTGACTGATTGGATCAGAAGTAATTAATTTTACAATATTATTGATTGAAAAAAATGCACATGCTTGGTATTGAAACTACGACTTCAGGATTTCTAATGTAGAGGCTTAGTTGGCAGACCACCAATTGCATTACAGTAAGTCAAGGATCGCTGTTTCAAAAACAGTCTACAGCTCATTATTTTTTGAATGTAAAAACCTTTAAATATTTTAACGGGAAGGGAACGGAAAGAAAAAAAAAACAACGAAAAAATTTTTTTGTTCCTGGTGTAATTTTCATGGACAAAAGATCTCTCATCATCAAAAAACTTGTAAACGTTAAAATTTTAATTAATATGTCTAAGTAAATAAAACACAAATGTTGTGTGTGATTGATGGACTCGAAAAGTACGAAACCATTATAAAAATATTTTGTTTTTACAAAGCCACCATAACTAGAAGTATCTAGCAAAAAGTAATATGTTATCAAAATTGATTAAATGAAAAGTTGACAGGCTTATATGATTCAATCAGTATATTACATATTACTTAATTACGAAATAACGAAAACTATGTTTCCTATCAAAAATAAATCTTGCCGAACCATAGTTGAATAGCAAAAGATGTTTCGGGCTTATTGCGTAAAATCGAATAAGATGAAATCTACAAACCACTTTGGCGTAGCTACATCAATAATTTTCGTAATAATGTAATTTATGAACTGTATTTAGATTTTACGGATAACAATTTGGTCAGTTGTCAACCCTAATTGGCAGCGGGAGCTACTGTACCAGTCCAGTCAGTCACGAGTGAGATTACAACTGATAAGTGCTATTGGTTCTATATCACCGATTTATTTTATTGATATGGTTACATACAGCTTGTAATTGAGCGAAGTTACCTTGTATTTAGATTTAAGAGTAGGGAAAGTGGAGGAAGGTCTACAGGAATCGTGACTCCTGGCACCCAAAATTATCTGCCTATCGTGTAATGGACTTGGCGTAAAGATGTCTGTATGAACTAGGATGTATATGTATGCATTGATAAATATTTTTTTGAATATTTCAAAAGTAAATCGTAAGACTGAGATCTATCAATATCAAGAGTTAATATTTTGTTAGTATTACGTTACTATATTATTTTACTAATGTAGTCAGACTTGGTGACTGGGTCCTGCAACAGCTCCTCCGGATGGATACCATTATCTTCTTTTGACGCTTTACCCTCAGGCAGCTTTCCAGTTTTACATTCTATTTTGGAGAATACGCTAGCCAGCGAATTACCTTTGCAAGGAACTTTAGACACCAGCCTCAATTTGTCAACATATTTCCTCACGGCTTCGCTTCGTGTTTCTTTGTATGATTTGTCGCCTAATTGTTATTTGTAAACTATATTTCTGTAAGGTTTCATTTAAATCCATTCAGTAGTTTTTGGATGTAAGAGTAACAAACATTCATCCATTCTTCCAAACTTTCGCATTTATAGTATTAGTAGGATGACACACAGCCAACATTGTTTTAACTATCTATCTCATTTTTTTCTTGACTAGCAGTTGGTTAAGACAGGACAACGTCTGTCGGTTCGGCTAGTTTAACCTAAATACATACTTTATTCGATTGGTATATACCGGTTTCATACAATCCGATACTTAGCTCGCAAGTGCCAAATTCGTAATAAACATAATCTATTTATATAATAGGGCCAAGTCAGCAGCCCGGGGCATATCGTGTTACAGATAACATCAACACAGAACAAACCTGGTGTTTCTTCGCCAGCTAATTAGGGACAAATTGAACGTTTACTGCCAGAGTTAAAAATGTGTGGTTTAAATCACAAGATTTTTCCGGCCACGACCACTGATGAAACTGAAAAACTGAAAAAATGATTATTCATTTTTTTCGGCATACTTAGATATTGCAAACTTAAAATCTTATATGTTTAAGGTTTGATTCTTTCTTGACTGTTTTGTTAGTAAAAAAGTTAGCGTATGCGAAACCACGTTATTATTGACGAATCCCATTTTTAGATTCCGACAGACAGTGACCAATGACACGGCTCTAAAAATTTGCCGTGGCCTGTAGCGTGAAAACAGACATTAAAATAAAATGTTTAAAATACCGTGCTCCTGTCCTCATGAAGTCAAGTTTAACATTGTACCGCTAGACCACAGAGGCGATATTCTTTGATGGGTGCGATATCAACCGCTAGAGTCTGCCACTTGCGCCAAAACTATATTGTTATTAAAACAGACGGTGTCTGATCCAACCCCTGAAACCTGACACCGTTTAATGAGCCAACTGAACATACGCTGAAGATGTTCTCACTTATATATTTTAATACCTCATTTTACAGACTCATTTAAAGGGCACTTCGCTTCTGAAGCTTCACGATTTATGATAAGGTTTTGTCTTACGTTAAATATCGTGTATTTAAATAAAATAGTGTTGCCATATTTTGAAGTACCTACATATTATAGCCTACTTAGTTTTAAAACTATTTTATATCTTCAATCATTTTTCATACTATAGAAATAAACATTGTTTAGATTTCTGTAGTAAAGCTTTGCGGCTAAGAAATACATATTAGGTTGCTATACATTTATACATCTATATTTTTTATAGTGTGCTGCCAACGAGAGACTGCTATCTTCAGCCATGTAAATAAATAAATTTGTCGGCTATCTTTCTTTTTAAAAATTGCCATTGTGCTTCATATAGCCCGTTACAACAATCCATTGTTTGAATCTAATTCACTGTTCTGCTTTCGGGCGATGGGTTTGTCACATACAAAATATTGGTTAGGTGCATTGGGTTAATATAAAATGTAAATCGTGCAATTGTTGATGCTTTAATTTCAACTAGTGTTCTCATAAAATCCAAATTCAATGGATTTGATCTTCGTTAGAAATTACATTTTGTATTAATTGGCTTATGTTATCCGAATGTGGTGGTGTGTATTGTCGTAAAATGTTCAATTAAGTATTATTTAGTGCTATATTATCAGTTAGAATGTTTCCATGTGTCCTTTGTGATGTGTCGTGTATTGTATGGGTCACAATTTGACTATATCAGTATATTCCAATGACCCTACTAATCCTGCTGCTCTATTCTTGATTTAATTCAAAACCCCTTGTAATGATATTTTGTTTTAGCATGAGTGGATAAAGTATTGCCATTGAATTTATGAATTTTGGAATTAGTTGGGTTTCTGTCATTAAATAATTACTCTACTTTTGCTATATAGCCCGGGAACTGGGATCGTACTCATAAATTAAAAAAAGTATCTCAAAATGTTAACTCCTCCATCTCGTCATTCGATCAATTTGTTTCGTCTATCGTCATTTATTTTGTTAACTATGGTCACTATAGATGAGCCCGCTGAGCTTTCGGGATAAAATTTGTAACAGTGCAAATATTCCCCTCTCGCATCCAGAACTCAATATCCCGCTTTGTTATTTTTGACAGAATTTGCTCTCCCGTTCAAAAAGTAACTGTTAACGGATTGGATACTGTCGAGTTCAGCTTCAACTCCAAAATTGTCCCGACGATCATCCACGGGAAGCGGCCATTATCTAACATTTCTAATAAATCACGTCATTTACAATATGAAGGTTACTAGTGATCCGTTTGTCATTTGTTAGGTATGTGTCCAACACTGAAAGTTTCTAATAACTGCCTTTCACGTGACTTTCACTGTATGCGTACGACCACCTGGTCGCACCTGAACGTGAAGTTACATTTGGATATTTTTGGAGAACTTATAACACATCTATAAAATATATCGCAGGTAGGTATTAAGAGTACCTACTTCTGAAAATGAAAATATGTTAAAACCATACCTCCCAACTACGTTCTACTCACACAATCGCAAAAAAATGTTTATCTAATTAAACAATAAAAGCGAATAAAGATTTAAATACGAGTAAGATATCAGAGTTCCGAGAACATTGCATTGTGGTTATTTCGATCTTGTAAAAATTTTAGAAAAGTTGATGCTGTACTCGTTCTGTTACTATTAACGAAACTTGACAAATACTGAGAATAGGATCATAAAGAGGATTATGTTGCCAGTAACTAAAAATTACGAAAAGTCGCAGATATTTTTATCTATCGGAACACATCCATTATCAGAATCACCCCAATACAAAATACAAGAGTTTTTGCAGGCCTCACGCAATGCAACAAAGCAAAATTTCTGAGAAATAAGTATGATATTCTGTAATCTAACATTTATAAATATACACAAAAACATAATTATTAAATATAGAAATAATATAAAAAGAAATTTAACATTTAAAATGTCAAAATTTATTTCAAATAAATTCCTAATAATGATCAATGTAATGATAAACAAAATCAAAATAAATATCAATAAAATAATACAACTCAAAAATATAATACAAAATGCATAGGTATCATCTTAATTTTTGAATATTAAAAAAAAAAGAATAAAAACAATTATAGTCAAATAAAGTTATGTAAAGGAATTGATAAATATTAACAAAATTATTTTACAAAACAGTTATAATTTGGTAGGTATACTGAATTACCATATATTACAATTGAATTATCTACTGCAATACTCTTTAAACACAATTCCTACTTGTATGTCAAAAATTTTAAAGTGAAAATTTACCACCAAAAAGACAATTCAGATCAAAATATTCGCACACCACTTACATTACACAATGTTGGAACATTTAAAACATCTTTAAAACCCACATAAGTTATTTTAATACCGACACCTAAATGACTAACGGCAAATATTAATAATCAACCCTAATCCAAAACTCGTTGTCCAAGATTGATATTTTGATCCTTTTTTATGTTATCGCTTGCCAACAATATATCTGTGGACTGGATAAATATGGCAATTAAGTATGGGATAGGCCGGCGGATAAGCAGCTATCTAGATTGCTTGAAATCCATTAGATTGAGATATTAATTATTATCACATTATTAACATTGGCCGTAAGACTATATAGCACGTAGGTATGGTTATATCAATCGGTACACTGGTAGACCATATAATAGGTAATTGAAATAGCCATGAAATATCAATATAAACAAAGGAGTGTTTGGTGAACAGTGTAGGTTCATTGCTGGAGTCAGCTCACAGGTGTGCAGCGATTATGTCGGTGTGACGTGTCAAGGCTGTCGTGGCAAAAACACCACATTATACTTGTACACAGAAATTAATGTTTCAGTTTATTATGACATGGTTCATTACGTTTGTTTCTATTGATTGAAGTATAATTTAACTAGTGGTCACCTGTTGGTCGAAACCAACCATAACACATTTTGATATCTTGTTGATAAGAACGCCATCTTCATTTCTCAAGACCAACTACTTTGTTTACAAACTTTTTAGTGCGCCATCTGTGATCTTTTATCGTTATCATGTATTTGTTTGTGTATGTCGAATGCATGGTAGTATGGGTAATGTTTTATTTGTTAATTTAATGTTCTTTACAAGCATTATTATTGAAAAGTGTTAGCGTTCTGCACTTTCCTACACATAAACTATATGTGTGCCAAATCTTATGCTTCTGCACCCGTGCAATTTTCGTAAAAAGGGGTCCAAAGTTTTGGCATTACGTAATAATATATAGATTCTTACATTTACACTAGCTGCTACCCGCCGCTTCGCCCACAATAAATTGAGATGTAAATTTCCATATGTTTCAAATTTGATCAAACTGAATGGGGTGGCCAAATTTAACTAAAATCGGTTAAGAGGTTTAAGAGTTTATTGTGGACAAACAATGTGACACGTAATTTATGTAGTTAAATATTAAGATGTAACACAAAGTTTGTTTAGTTACACCACTTACATCGCGAGAACCGCAAAAGATATTTGGTTTTGTCAGAACTAGTTGAAGAGCTATTACAAAATTAGAAAAAATAAAATGAAAAGTAATTCGATACCAATTTCAAAAGGACATTGATTTTTTGTATCCTTCCTTCACCTTCACGGGTTCCCGTAGGACATAAAAAACTTCGACATGCGGACATGTTTTGTCTTTTTAAATAATTATCGAAATACAATATTGCTAACAAAAAATAATAACATTTTTTGAACATTTTTTATTGCCTATGTAGCCTAGCGGTGCAGTTACGACTTGACTCCGTAAGTTTTTGGGTTCGATCCCTTAGTTGGACAACAATAAAAACTGATTTTCAACTTTCTAATAACAACAGAAACACACGTTGGTCGGGATTGGATATGTTCCCGGTTGGCAATAGGCTTGCCACTTATAACGTTGTGGGACTTGACGTGTTCGGTTAGTCCTGGTTGTACCTCTGCTCACCTCTTCGGGGATATGGACGTGAAGATTATTATGAAATATACTATTATTATTACGAAATCTCAAAATACCCTGCATAAGGGCGTGTTAGGCTCGTGACGATGCTCGTTTAATGGCATATTTATTTACACTGAAAATAATACGTACACGCTCCGGCGGCACGTGTACCGAGGACGTGTCATAAAAATTTTGGAATCTGTTCGCATCTGGTGCGGTTGGTGTACACTGAGCCTAAAATAGTATTCAACCATTATTACGGTAATAATGTAAACACTATGTTCAAAATGGTTTTTTCTTTTGTTTACTTGAAAGTTATTAAGTTGACAAATTTCTATGAGCATGTTAATAAAACAAAATTGACTAATTTTACTCAATATGTACATGAAATATGCTTATTGAGTACCTACAATATAATTTTTTACAGAACGTTTGTCATAACGTCATATTTTTACGGATTAGTAGTTTTATAATAGGTAGTAATTAAGAACCTACTTTATAAATCATTCCTCCTGAAGCTCCAGCGAAGCCACGCGTTTTTTGTTACAACTGTTTGCTTAAAAATAACGAAATTACGAACTATATTGCCTATAGTGTTACTTGTTTACTAATTTGTAAATTTTAAAAACGTGAAATAACTGAAATTTGCCAGATCGCATCCACTTAGTGGAGTTTGAGGTAAAATATAAAAATGTTCTAGATCTAGTTTTGAATTATCTTATATTGTAACCCATCCGTAGTATAGTTTTCTTTTAGGATGAAGCTAAGTTTTAGCCAAAATGTCTAGTGATTATTTTTTAATAAATGACATATCCGAAATAATTATTAATAAAATAAAATAAATAATCCGAACGCCAGTTCTCGTCCACAAAATCCAGATTGCGTCAACCCATGGATCAGTTTGCGTCCACCAACTTATAAAGGAGTTGAGGGGAGATTTCATTAAGAAATTTTATAGAAATATTGAGTTTTAACTATTTCTGTATAAAATACATATGTTCACGCCTAGTACCCTGCTGGGTTAGTGCAGAGAATATCGAGTACCAAGTGTTATTAACTCCCTAACAATAATTACTTTTTTCATACAAAAAAGCTGGTCGTGGAGATTGTGGTGACAAGAGTTGGCCCTGGGTCAAATTGACCATGGAAAGTCAACTTAAGTCTCCCCGGGTAACTAAGTACATCTATCCACTTTCGCAATATGTCTGTACTGGCAATATTTTCTCTGCCATTCTTACAACATGAACGAACCAACGGAACATGGCCTTGCTCATTATTGTACCAACACTTTTTTAATCCCACTCTTTCTCTGATTTCACTGCTACGAATGATGTCAATCAAACTATCTATCCCTGTTAAAAGCACCACCGGGATAAACAAACTCATTTGTTTGTTCCAACACGTTGCTACCGGTCGTTAGCAAATACAAATGAAATCAGCAGTGTTTAAACGATGGCCGTAAAACGTCAAATGAAAGTAAAGATTACATAATTGTATTCACATTTAAAAGAAATCATAAATCCCAAAAACCCCGGGATTCATTAAAAATTAATCCCGAAAATTTCGGGATAATAATATGACCGGGATCCCGGGATCCTCTAATTCCAATTTCCAACACATTCTACCACATCGTGGTGTAAAAATATTTTAGTACTCATAAAAAAATTAATAACATTTTAATAATTTAAATTTTACACACTTATTTATTACAAGATCTATTATCTACACCTAGATATACAGCCTACATCCAGTTTATCACCCGTTACTAAATTAACATTGCACTTCGCATATAACCAAAAACATCTATTTCACCCTACTTTAGACACGTTCTTGTTACGCGTATATCTATTATCTAATACTAAGACGTACTGTCAGATCCGGGTAAATTTGGCGAAATAAATTCATCTGGCCTGTTATATAGCTATTGTAATCAGTACAACTAAAAAAACGAAGCAACGTCATATATCTCTATAACATATTGTTCTTTCGTTGTATCTCTCTAATAGATTGGTATAACGACCGATTATTGATTCTAAGTGCTCTTACACACGAGTGGCATGTCACCAACACAATAGATAACTGCAGTGTGTCTACGGCTGCAGTTACCTATGTCGTGTGTAAGGGCTCTAAGTATTTCTTGTCATTTTATATCAGATACCAACTATCCCGGCGAACTTCATTCCACCCGTTCTATTTGTATGGGACAACTTAAAATGTTGATTTTCCTTTCTCTCAATTTCTCCTTTTTACCTTTAAACCTTCCCTGCATAATTCAAGACCAAAATGAACTTAATCGGTCCAGCTGTTCTCGAGTTTTAGCGAGACTAGCGAACACCAATTGATTTTCTTATCTATAGAGATGTTAAAATATTACAATAAATAGTAAATAAATATCCCTGGACAAGTTACACAAATTGAATCTAACCCTAAAGTAAGCAAATTATATGCTTGTGTTGTGGGTGCTAGTTAACGGTACCAATATACAGAAATACTTAAATAGATACTAGAATAAATTTAATAAACACCCAGACTCGGAAATGTAGACATTTAAATATTCACCACACAAATGCCTGCCCCCGTCGGGAATCGAACCCGAGCCTCGAGGTTAGTCGGTGTAGTAAGGCTTTACGCTAGCCACTCAAGCAACGCGGCGGTCACATAAATTTTTCATGTTAAAGATGCATTTTATGAAATGATTTGCTGGTAAATGTTAATATACAACACGTTACGCACTGTGGACACATCAATAACAGTTTTGTTTATTATGATTGGCTGACTGGTGTACAGAACTTCAAAAGTGAAAACCGTGGACGTGTGCAGCTCGCTGTGAGGTACACTTTGAACTCGCCATGTTTATGGTTCATTTTTTTCGTATTAAAAATGCACCACGTGTATGAGTGTCTGTGGAACTTTAATAGTTTATTTGCTTACTTTAAAGTATCAAGAAATAATCACCGCCTTTT
Organism: Calephelis nemesis; assembly: GCA_002245505.1. Classification (NCBI taxonomy): domain Eukaryota; kingdom Metazoa; phylum Arthropoda; class Insecta; order Lepidoptera; family Riodinidae; genus Calephelis; species Calephelis nemesis. The sequence goes on along the minus strand of NJDD01001200.1, from coordinate 138,637 downwards.
CAAAAAAGAAAGCGGCTTCCACTACATTTTATGCGTTTAGAAGGGAGGCTAGACATAGGACGACTTCCCTCGGAACCACTAGAAATTGCCCCATAAAATTCGCGTTATTCGCTGTTAAAATTCTGCTGTATGTTGTGGTGGGCAAGGGTTCATACTGTTCAAAAAACTCCGACACTTATAAATGGAAGATATACCAAAGTTACCTGTCTGTCTGTTTATAGTTACCTCTTAAACTTATACCAGCATAAATTAAGTAATAACATCAGTCTGCAACATTTTCATATTCTGGCGTGGATGTCAAATATATTTACATACACATTATAAATGCAAAAGTATTTAACTTGAGAGCTTAATCACTGCGGTTAAAGCCAAGTTAAAATTTTCGCAGATTTATTTAATTTAATATACCACCCCCACCATAACAAAGAAGTTTGGTAACAAAGAGTCTAGCCGCTTTGAACTCGGGTCACACTCCATGACCTATAGGTAATGTATCGTGAAATGCCAAATGTTTGTTTCATAGAAAAACAATATTGTGTGATATTTCAATGGTTGCGACAGTTTGTGGCGCCATCTCTAGTACACTTATTAATATATTATTAACCATTTTAATGTAGTCATAAAATTTAAACTTCTGTTTTAGTCGATGGTTAAAAAATGATGTGTAAAAACTAAATTGGCTATTTGAACATCGACAAGTACTTAAAACATGATGGATGATAGAAACCGGTCATCTTCAGGTGGTCCATAGCATTTTCTACTCCAATAACAAAAATGTAAGTCACATTAAGGGTAAATTTAAAATGAGTAAAAAACTTAATCTCTCTTAATACGTATCGATGCAATGTAATTTGAAGTGATGGTCTTTCGTCCATTAATATTTATTATCTACATACAAGCGGCCACGCTGTGCACTCGGCTACTGTGTCGAATGTTGATGTCGCTGCAGTACACGCTAATGATGTCGCAGTGAACTTTTTAAATATCGATACATTTTATTTTTAACTAAATTTAATAAAACGAAGAGGTCATATGTTCGGCAAATTTATTCTTTTATAAAACGAGTTAAAAAAGGAGGTTTTCAATTCGGCCGGTATATATTTTTTTAAGTATGCACACCGATTCCTCCGTGGTTTCTGAACCGATTTACGTAATTCTTTTTTGTTTGATGCAGAATAGTTTCGAATTGGTCTCATAAAAACTTGATTCAGATAGGCACTTTAGTTTACGAGCATTTTTTACCTATTTTCACCTATCCCGATATTTATCTGTATTAATAATTTCGTCAAGGAGAGACTCGATTAAAATCTTTTTCTGTTTCGCTTATTATCATCAGGGCTAAAACTTAAACTAGTAGTTTAGCTAAAACTTAAACTAGTAGTTTAAGTTTTAGTTCTTCAGTCATCGACATTTCGCGAAAATGAAATATTGTTTTAGACACTTTTTTATGATATACTCTTTGTTCTGAGATTGGCCGATTGCGATAGCTGTCATACAAAAAAAGTACTAACCTTAACGATAAAAATGGAAAATTTAGTTCAAATGTCATTTAGTTTTGCATAATGATCACAGCGTTGACAGCTGAAGTATTTTCGCCTTTTCTGGGAATTTTAGTATCAGACAAATTTTCTGCTCGTTTTTATTAAAATAAATCATATCAGCAATATACAAAAAAGTATTAAATAAAACTAACTGTTTTAATAAAAACCGACTTCAATACTTCGGTGCCAAGCCAATTCAATACTTACTTCAAATATAATTATTAGTTAAAGGCAAAGCACCGACTTCACTGACAGAAAGTTAGAAAGAATTCTGCCCCTTTTAATGTAATGAGATAGCGAACAAGCACACGGCTTTCCTGGTGGTAAGAGTTAACCATGGCTAAATGACACCACATATATTATAGGTGAGTTGCTGTCTTGTGGCTGAGCCGATAGGCTTGACATAACAAAGCACATCAGTCTTATCAGTCTTATTACGTATATGGTGTGTATATAAAACACCAAATTACTAAAAAAACATTTAATATCTATGATATATGTAAGCCACGGTTATTCCTTACCATTAGGGAAACCTGTTTGCTATCTCATCTGATTAAAAATAAAAAAATATATAGAATATGGCAAGACATGAACAGAAACTAGGCTAGTGCTAGCATTACATCAGTAAATTTTATGTTTAAATTAAGTTACAAAATCGGACTTAAATTATTGAAAACTTTGTCACAGGTCGTCATACAAAGTCACCATCCATCTTTCCGTGATCGCGATTTCTAATGATTTTTTTTTTCATTAGAAATCGCGCACTGCCAAGGTGTTCACACTGATTTAGGTTTTAATATTAATACTATGGAAAAAATCGTATTATTAGACGACATAATATTGAGTTTATTGTAGTTTGCCTGTGTTTAAACTATTGTTTATTTTTAAAATAACTTTTAATTTTTTTGTAATACTGCGCAATATATTTTATATTTTATACTGTCGTATTATCATTACAGTAACCACACTTGATATTATGCAGTAATATGGAATCATATTCCTCAGTCAGTTCAGTATGGAAGGCCAAGGTCAAATAAATAAACAGCAGCATAATCAAGATAATTATACGACACATTGACGCAAATATATGTATCAAGTAAATGAAGTAGTACTACAGGTTATTCAGACGTGGAACATTTCCAAGTATATTTCCCCGGTGTATTTATAAAAATATTTTCTTAGCGAATATCATACTTTTTGTTCTTCTGTTATCACTCATGGAATATAATAAATACAAAATACATTGATTTTTGTATAAGTTCTTATTAACCAACATTAAATATATTGCCAATACCTGGTACAACACTTTTTTTTACTTATAGTAAAACAGAAAATGTCTATTTATTTAGAAAAAAATATGTTAGATTGCTTGTGGAAACAAACAAACTGTAAAGTTTATCGATGATAAAGGCTGTGTGGTACTGAACATCACTATTCTCTATACACGCGCAGGTAAAATAGAAATAATATTTATATTATAGTGAAAACATAGAGAACCTTCAATTACAATGATTGTTGTAAAATTACGCGGCTATGATTTGTTTCGTTTTTGAATAAGTATATCCTACCTACATTCCTAAGAATCTAAGAAATCCCAGAATAAGTATACCTACATTCTACGTTTGAATTTTGTGAAAATAAACCTTGCATGGTATAATTTTGAAGATGTCGGCGGGATTTGCTTTCGCAGTAGCCATGATATTTATTTACTGTTGCTGCATGAGCTCTGACATTTACGTGTAATCTGCAACTTTGTAATAGTTAAATTTCTTGCAAATGCTGTGTTATTTTCTTAATAGTTACCTGCAGTGTTTACTTTGAAGCCCATGTTTTAATAAAACGCATTTTGTTGTCTTTTTATGGTCTTGGTAATTACGATGAACCTTTTGTGTAAACGTGTTTTGTCTCTTTTCATCACTATCGTTAAAATAAGTTAAGTGAGTGCGCAGAAAAATGAGCACTAATAACAGACTACTATTTCTTTTAATTTTCAAGCCAATAACATTAGCAATCGTACTCTAAAAGTCGATAATCACAGCTCGTCATGGACCATCAAAACTTTCCCATCGTATAAAAATAAATAAGCCATCGACAATTATGCCCCGAATTAAAGTTCGATCTATAATTAACTTACGCTACTATAAAACTCAATCATGCGTGCCATTTACATTCTTATTTATATGCCGATAAGATGTATTTTATATTTTTTTAAAATAGTAATACATTGCTGAGTTCTAATAATACTTGAAGAGCCGTTGTTGAACATAAAGTAGCCAAGACGTTGTTTCTTGAATTGGTATCAGGAGTACTCGTTATTATTTCAAGTGTAACAATATTTCCCATGTCGACTAAAATAGATGGTAAGAATTAAGTAGGCTGCACAATGCTTAGAATTTGTATATTGCATGTACAAAATCATACAAGAATAAAATTCTAATAATAATAATAGAAGTATACGACGTCGACGAGTCTCTATAGAAACACCATAGCTGTTATAGGTGTTGGATCTTAAGACTGTTGCAAATGAGTTTATTCACTATTGTTTGAATTGTAACACGACAATAGCGATCAATGATTTTGTAACACTAGGAACATGTAAGGTGACCAAACTGGGCAAGTACAACCCTATCTACTAATAAGTACGACCCTATCTCCATGTGGAGTAGTCGATTTCATTAGATTTTTTTCTCTTGTTTAAGCTTACCTAATTCTTAGTACTAAATATAAAATATGCTAAAATGTGTAAGCATATTTGTTTAAATACTTCATATTGACGTTTAGATGACTAAACTGATTTAAATGAACATTAGCAAAGAAATAAATTAGCAATGGAGTAGGATCTCAGTAATTTTATGTCAGAAAGCTATTTCATTTTTATACGCAAGCAAATCCGTAAAGCAACATCTGATATAATATTATATTATTATTTATAACAAGATATAAGCACTGTCCTTTGCTCCTAACTACCGCACAGTAAACAAACTAGTCATCAAGAAAGAGTTATTGGATGACTCTTTAAGATTTGTACACACTATGCGATTTATTTTCATGAATTAGTATCCTCATTTCACTTACTATATTCAGGAGATATTATATCTTGTGAGAAAATAAAATCGTTGGAAAAACGATATTTTGGTGAACGAAGGTGTTTGCTTGCTAGTAGCATGTAGAGTATATGTGCAGTTCTGCAACGGAGAGCCCCTGTCGATACCACACCGTTACAATACTGACATAAATAATATCATTACTGTTTCGTTACTCTGCTATTCGGTGCTTACACACATTCAAATAATATATTGATATAGTTTTGATCGTTCTATTTATGAAAATTTATCCAAATTTTCATGTGTCATTATGGTCCCTTATGAGTTGATTATTTAAAAAAAATAGATATAAAAGTAACATATTACATTTTATTGAAATCAAACTCTCTAACTTTAATTTCTTAAAGCGTAACATACAGATAGAATTTCAGATTTATAATATTAGTTTGTGTAACAGTCACACACTTAGGTATATATTTTCGTTCTTGTTTCGTGGATCTTCTATGGTACAAGACCGATACGTCAAGATATAAAAAGTTCGAGTGTGCGCGTTCCATATCCTTTATAAAATTATAACGTTTACGTGTCAAACAAACTTTCTGTGAATAAAATCGCTACATAATTACCAATACTTTGACCAGCTTAAATATATTTCAGTTGAAAATCTGAGGATAAGTTTCTAGCATCTGCACGTAGCCTTATTGCAAACGTTACTTTTTATGTAACGACGGCTATTCAACTAAATTGACATCAATATGAGTGAAGTTCGCTTTGAAACTGCTTAGGAAAGCCACCCAAGTCCCGATAGACTCAAAAGTTCTTTTTAAACACCATTAATTCGTAAAATTGTCTATTATTTGAACGGTTACGACCGTCGCGTGGAGGTTACGATAGCGACGTGGAAACGAGGTCCAAACTTAATGATTTTTTTTCATTATGTTTATGTTGTACATAACAGAAATACCACAAGATTCGAAACAGCATGACTACGGTTAAGTGGTATTTTGTGGAGGCTTGACCACATTTGAATAAGGGAAAATCGTTAAACTCGTTAATCCGCGGATAATGTTTTATCCCCTTATAAAAAAAAAACATTTATCAGATTCAGATTCATTTGCTTTGAATAATTTAAATTTTACATTTAACGCATGTAAAATAACATACTAAAAACATTTTTTATCCATAAATCGAACTATTTATATGCAATATTGTAATCTAAAAATCTTTAGTTGGTGATTTAGTTAGTTGGTTTATCTATTTTTTGCGAATTTCTCTTTTCTAGTTAAGCTGTCATTCGAGACAATTTTGGACCGTATTTTCTATATTCTCTAATTTAAGATAAAAAGTAGTGAAAATCATTTTCGTTCCTTTTTCTTAAACGCGTTATTAGAAGCACAAATCCGAAGGTTTTCATGTTTTCTCAATAAATCTTCAAACTTATCAAGTCTTAACTCAAATTAACTTTCAACAAAATGCCCTTAAGCATAATTACATCCAAATTTATTGACTGTCTCAGTTGCTTCTTAAAAAACACCGCCTAAAAAAGTATCATCAATTTGAAAGCGTTGACTGGCATTAACATTTTGTCTTGTGACTTATTTGAGTGTAGAACTACCCTAAATTAGGGTTCTTTTTGTCCCCACTTTATTAATATTCATTTAAGTTCAGAAGATGTTTTGTTGAGATTAAGTTTTTCAAGTCCCCATTGTGTCGGGAGGAGTTCTATTTTTGGGGATACTTGAACTATTCATCATAGAAAAGCTTTGTTTTGTTGAGTGTGAAATATTGTTCGTTATTAATTATTCGCGTTATAATAAGCTTCAGACTAAATATTTGACGAACTTGAAAACAGATGTGGGGTAATATTTTTTGTGGGGTAAAATGTGTACGTGCTACTAATTGGACTACAATTTTAAACTTCCTATATTTTGACCGCCTCTTTGGTCAATAGGTTAGCGTACGTACGTACGTACGTTACATATTTTACGATTTTTATGTTTCTTCTATTAACTACAGTGTACCTTCCACACCAGCATCAAATTAAATCTATCAATTATTTATTTACTGTTGTTTATTTATTACATTACAGGTACTTTATGTCTACATTTGTAAGTTATGTTAAAAATAGCGAATTAATATAAAATGAAAAAACAAATATTGTGTATACATATTATACTCGTAACTTGTAGTATCTGTACCCATACAATAAAGACGTTCCACAAAAATACTAATAAATTGCTAGGTAAATAAAATAGCACCCGAATGTGCAAAACTCTATAAACAAAAAAATATGAGTTTTGTTTTAATACTTATATACAATATTAAAAAATCATGTTTAAAAATGTTCGCCTCTGTGGTCTAGCGGTCCAGGTGTTGAATTAGACTTCATGAGGTCCCGGGTTTGATTCCCGGGTCGAGCAACAAATAGAAAATTAGATTTTTTTTCAATTTTCTAATAAAAAAAATGTTGCTTGGGATTGGATATGTTCCCGGTTGGCGTTAGGCTTGCTACCTATCATATTGTGAGGCTTAGTCTTGGCTAGTCGTGGGTGATTTGGTTGTGCCTCTGCCTACCTTTTAGGGATGTGGGCGTGAAGATACTTTTATAATAAGTGTCATAGTCCAGTCGGGAGGGAATGGTAGCTGGTAGACTTGCACAATAGGCCTAGCATCCCGGCCACATAACGCACCTGTAACAATACACATACCTGTAACATCTGTGATGTCTATAAACAGCGGTTATTTCTTACTATCGGGAGAGTTGTGTATTTATATGCTGAAATCTTACTTTAAAATAAAAACGTTGTTTACAAAAACCTACTTTTAGTTTTTAAACAAAAAAGATACTATATTTAAGTTCGATTTGAAATTTTAAATATAGAAAGCAATTAAACAATCAACTGTCATTGCTTCCAACTATTTAAAGAAATAAGGAAATATCTCCAGAATGCAATGACAAAAAAATGTTCATGCCAACTTGACAAATGTATCTCCCCACTGACAGAGTGACAGGGACATTGATTCTTCGACATTTTAATTTCAGGTCAAACGGCCCCTAAATGCAGTATTTTTGTCGGAAACAAGAAATGCTCGTTCCATGTCAAAATGTAAGGAATTTGTAAGGAGATAACAAAGTGACAGATCTTTATTCTAATTTGACTTGCGTTAATAGGATTTTGTTTCGTTTCTCTCAAACAATCTTTACTTTAAGTGAGGCTTACGCAATTCTTTAATTCAGTACTTTGTATTCTTCACTTTCGTGATTTTTAATTCTTAATTATTCAATCCACTGGTTCACTGGTGCTTTTGTTTACCTGCCGCCAAAGTGTCAGTGGTCATCATTATTATGATTCTGTTTGGAAAATGGGTGATCTTATGACTCAAAGGTTTAAAATAGATATCAGGCCCACTATTTCTATGTTTGAAATCTCACCATCAGAATGAATAATATTTTCTAGCTAATGAACAAAAAATACCTAGTCATTTAAATTCATTCTTTGCAAACAAAAGTTTCAAGAATATTTTACTATGATAAAGACGAGCCTATAACATCTAGGGTGTTCACGGTTGTCTTTAGTATTAGAAGCCGTAAGCTTGTTTGCTGTCTTGCCACAATAAAATCTTTTATGAACAGGAAATAATTATATTACATAGATTATACAAGCGCCGCCTACTTTTGTCTTACCTATACAATTCTAATTACCACCAGATCGGGGCAAGACCAATTACGCGGGAAACCGCTTACATGAGTAACTTAACCATGAGTAGGTTTCCGAAAATGACAGCGCCGAGCACTAATGTTATAACTTCAGGAATAAATACAATCGCAGGTAAATTCTCTGGCACTAATAATTGTCGGATAATGGTGCGGGTGTGGACTAGTACTGTTTGTATGAGTACAAGGATAAATAGTAATATGTAAGGAATGTCGGCCGTAGCTGCAGTAATATTTGCTGACAACCGAGTTTGTACGCGAGACAGTACGGCGGCCATTTCCAAAATAGATTTCTTGTGACTAACTTACTTGGCAGATCATATTTGGACGTGGATTCCTTTACACATAGTCATTGGTGGAACATACTTTCACTAAAGATCAAATATCTGAATTTGTTTTTTCTACCAAACTTCTTCTCAAACTTGATATTAGATTTTTAAAACTTTACCACTGCATTTGAATACTCGGTGACTCAAATGGTTAGAGCATTTGTCAGCAAAAGAGGAAAAGGCGCATGTTCAAATCCTGTCTGATATTATTTGTTTAATTTTTTAAAATTGTAAAAAAAAATCGTCCCAATCCCATGACATGTGCTAAACATAAAATGTAACCTTACATTAAACCAGCTTGTTACACAGGTAATGTCTCAGTGCGCGTCTCTATTATGTTCCAGTTTGACAGCTAAGTAGAATAGACCATCTGTTTCTCTGCCAGGCAGGTCGTAAGAGGCGAGCACAGATTAAATATGTCTTTACCAACTAGACCATTGGTGGTAGAGTGTTGTGCACCAATTTGTAACAGATAGGTATCCACCGCTGTATCTATTCCCACCACTATAATTATGTTCCGGTCTGAGGAATTGGGTAACTGGTAGACTTGGATAGTAGGCCTACATCCCAGCCCCAAGACTGCGACGTACCTGTAATATCTATAGTAATACAGGCCGCAGTTATCTCTTACTATAAGTAAAGCCGTGTGCTTCAACATCACAGGTTCTGGTTGGCAACATTTTAACAGTTTAAATGACTTGGAAGAAAGGAGAAAACTATTTTGTCATACTCTAATGTCGCCTGTGGTCACTCAATCCAATCAAATACTCCAACGTGGTCTAGCGGTCCCGATCTTGGACTTGACTTTATGAGGTCCCGGGTTCGGTTCCGGGTCGAAAAAGAAAATGTGGTTATTCCAATTTTTTAATAAAAAAAATGTTGCAAAAATCCAAGCACAAGAATGTATGTCCGGTTGGCAATAGGCTTGTTACCTGTCACATTATGGGACTTCGGCTATCCTTGGCTAGTCATTACGGAACTGATGTAAAAAAACAATATTATTTGAAAGTGCATACTTCGAGGTGCCCCTTTGCCACCAAGTCTGAATTTGACTGTGGAATCCAAGGAAAGTGTAAAAAATACCTAATTTTTAATGGTTTATTTAGATAAATCATCTAAAAACACCATTATATACTGTGCATTATGCAATATTACATTGTAATACCTGTACACTTCATTAAAAATATACGAGCCCGCGTTCCGATCCGGTAGTAGATTTTAGAATTACGTATTAAGGTATGTGACGTGATACCTTATAACATTTGTATTATTGTTATAAAAAATATACTAAACTATACTAAATGCATGTATGTCTCTGTTAAATTAATTCCATACCCAGTAATGTCAAGGACACGTACTGAGCCATTTTCTAGTTTCCATTTTCAGTAATAACATAATGTACGTATTATAGAACTCTTAAAGTTACTCTATAAGGGCTTATGAAAACATCATTGAAGTGATATTATAGTCTTTACATAAATACCATATGGCGGATAATCCTCTGGAGATTTCATGTTTGTTATGTTATAGGAATAATGTACACAGGTCAATAGTAGCCAAGGTCTACTCGTCTACAGGTTTAATGTCAACTTATTGTTTACGTCGAATAAAATTTACCATCGGTAGTGCATTATTACTTGCAAGATATTTCAGTTTTAGTCAATGGTCATTATAATTTTGACCATGAAGTTGCGACAGATACGATATTTTGAGGAAGTTGATGATCACCCGCTAGTGAAATCATACTATTGTGGATCGTTAAAATCGCCAAATGTTCCTTCATATTTATTAAGTCCAGGTTTGATACTATGGTATTCTGACACAAAGGACAGTACAGCTGGGGCCTGGTAGGCTTACTTAAATATTGAACCTTACATATCTGGAAGTTCTGTGAAGTTATAAATACCGCGAGGTTAGTAACGTAATAATAGCCATAAAAGGACTCAGGTTGAAAACGCAGTGAGTATTTCTAACCAAATTTATTTTACTGTAAAAAATAATAAGAATAATGTTTTATTAATTTTTTATACATTTTTGGAATGAAAATAGATGTGTTAATTTTCCGGTGATTTAAATACATGCCTATACATTAAAATCAGGAGTATAATTTAATTTAAAATAGTAATGATATACACTGTGGCAATACAAGAAATAAAAACAATTTTACTGTGAATGTGTCTCGTCTCCACAAAGTAAGCCATTATTTTATGGACCAATGTATACGATTTTACAATAAACTTCTGGATTATATGAAATATCTATCAATAAAAAAAGTACTTTCACGCCCATATCCCCGAAGAGGTGGGCAGAAGCGCAACCAGGGCACCCACCACTAGCCGAAGACACTAAGTACCACAATGTGATAGGTGGCAAGCCTATCGCCAACCGGGCACATACCCAATCCCGAGAAACTTGTTTTTTTATTAGAAAATTGTAAATACATAGTAACTTTTTTTGTTTTCTGTTTCCGTTCTGGGAATCGAATCCAGGACCTCAAGAAGTCAAATTTGATACCGGATCTCTAGGCCACAGATGTGATATTTCTTTTGCTTTCTAATGTTCCATAAAAAATATTTTATTTTACAAAAACCTTCGTCTGACAACAATTAACAGAACAAAAAGAATAGTAAATTGCGTAATCTGTTAATACGTGATAATTCACATTGTTGCAAAAGAAAAAGACAACTATTTTAGTCACATCAATCGTTGCCCCTGTCGAGAGTCGAACCTTGCCAATGATTGGTAGCGTTATGCATATTCTATAAACCCACTATCTAATAAGGTGGTCAACGGAAGAAAATCTCAATTATGTTTCATCACTAGGACTTAAGGACATACAGCATTCTTTAACATAAATCACGATCAGGGATTTCAGATATTGTCTTTCGGACGTAGTCTCAGGTGCTAGTTGTTATACTTAATGAATCTTAGCATGAAAAGAAAATAGACGTTTGAGACGGATTTAGGTTTTCTTTTACCCCCATATCTCAACGAGGTCCTGCAGGATAGCTTTCATACTCATCCAGCCGCGGATCAAGTTGTAAGTTGGTGTACCAGGTGGTGGTGCGTATAATTAAAAGTTTATTCTCGTTTTAGTAATTGCAAGAACCAACATTGGATAATGCGAATGCGTGTGCGTCCGACACCATGTATGGTCCAATCGAATTGAGTGACCCGACTTGAATCCTAATGTTGTACATACTAAAATTAACGGGATTTGCACTCGGTAAAGGCGATAAGAGGATCCTGAGTCATAAGCGATAAGCGATTTATAAGTTTTATAACATCAAACAGTAAATGAGCACTCGCTCTTCTAATGGTAAAGACTAGTGTGGCCTATAGACACCATACTTATTATAGGTGTATTTTCCATATTCTAGGTCGGGAGATGATAGTGTCATTGTAGCGGTAGGGATAAATAAGGTGGTGAACCCGGGAAATTTACTTTGTATCATATTACTGCCAGTAGTCACATTTGTAACTACCCATATATTCAACATTAGCTTCTTATAAGCTGCCGAGGTAAAGAGGCAGATGGTCTGTAAAAAACAAAAGAGCTGGACTAATACGAAAAGAATTTGGATTTTTTGTAGCGTTATCCACCAGCCACTATTGGAAATTTACCATATTTACTTTACGCATTGCACGTCTATCACACCTGCTTTGATTTGACTTATAAATGTATTTTCAAATACTAATTAATATATGAGTTGAAATCAAAAGAAAAAAACCGGAGACTTGTTACATTCAGTAAAGATTCGAAATTGGTGTTTTTATGTAATGAAAAACATTTATAGTATAAACATTTATAGTATAAAGGTATTAACCTTTTCCATTTCACCTTGATATCGGTACTCGTTATGACCTGTCTCAGAGTAGAATTGCAGGTAAACTTACTCGTAGGCTTATTTCTAATACATAAACCTCGTAGTTTCTTGTAACTTGTTCCAACATTCACACTAAACAGGCTCTTAATGCTCGCAGCTTTTACCTTTTGTTTACGGTTTATTTTTAGGATATCTGTCTGAATTATCGTCTTCCATATTACTAGCCATTGTGTTTTGCTGGGAAAAAGATACAACAATATGAGAAGACACCTGGATGAGATTAACTACAACAAGCTAGTCAAAAAAATTTATATTTAAAACCTTAATTAACCGTAAATACCTAGCCTATAAGTATACCTAATTTTCTTTTTTGTATGTTCGTCAAAATGCGACGATAGGTTTTTGTGATATTAAGTTTTTTTTATGATATTGGAAAGCAAACAAGCAGACGGATTTCCTGATGGTAAGAAATCCACGCCGCCTAGAGACACCAAAGGTGGTAATAGTGCGTTGCCAATCTGAGGTCGTGATGTTAGGCCCCGAGCAAAAGTAAGTTTATCGGCAACCTTACCCTCCGAATCGAAACACGTAATGACGCCATGGCGGCAGGAACAGGTAAACTCTGCCACCTAGTTAGATGTCACGGTGATAGTGACGGTAAGCCTATGCTAGCCTTTTAAGAGCTGCCTGGCAGGAAGGCAGATGGTCTATTCTGCAAAGATGGCCGGACCAACACATGGTTCATGTTTTTTAGAACATACCACAGCTAATTTTCTATTTTAAAACAACATGTTTTATTATTCAAAGTGATTGGTCGCTTCTGATAAATAATTGTATTCTTCTACGTTTATCGAACGTTTGTCACTGTCACACAAAGGTTCAGAAGTCAAAATGTGGATACTTCTAGAAAATAAGCAAGCTTACGTACACTTACATTTTTTATATTACAATTTAACTGATACCTAAACTTACTTCTTCTGCCAGAAGGCGCCTCAGTGTAGCTATTTAGTCTCGTTGAAATAGATTTAAATTGGATCGGAAGATATTTAAAGCTTACAATAGTCCATCTGTCTGACTACCAGGCAGCACGTAAACGACGAGCACAGCTTACTAACGAGACTACTGGTGATAGGGTACTATACAGCAACTAGCCGGGGTAGCATCCATGTCCTTGTCTATTTCCGCTGCTATCATGACAGTGTTTGGCACAGACGTATACCGGCCCAGAGGGTAGGGTATCCGATTGACTTATGCATTAGGCCTTAAACCTCGGCCACACAATGCTAACCATCTAATGTGTCTAAAGGGTTAGGTTGCCACTTACCATCAGAAGAGATATTGTGTTCTTGTTCGTTGTTTTACTACATAAACTCTGAAACCACGTGTTTGTATAAAAATAGTAATGGATGTTGAGCAAGCTAGGCAAGCCTGCAGGGGCCGTGACAGATGTCAGTCTGTACACTCTGCTTACCGCGTTAGGGTGAACATAGGTACGTATGCTTATAACTACTACATGTAAAAAAATTCTAATGGTGAGAAATATGTAGGTGATGCTACAGTTACAAAAGACGTTAATGCTGCTTTTCAATCTATGGGATGTTAATTTCCTGACGTAAGTTTACCAGAACCCCCATCGTCCAATACGGAAATTTGACAGTAAAGAGTACTGACGTTATGACGGAGCATCGGTATGATATGGTTATCATCGGGTTGTAGATGATTTTTATGGACTAGGCGAACACTAATAATATGTACAAATAAATGTAATTCACGTATGAGTACAATCGGTCAATCGCCCGGACCATAGATGGCGCGGGCGTGCCCCGGCATACAGATCGCGGGGCGGCGGTGGTGGTGGGAAAGTCAGCGTTTTGTTTTGATCGAAATATCAATGACCATTTCTTAATATGGATCGGACCAGTACATGCGCTCAAATAGATTTCGTAACGTGGAGCCACAAATGTAGAATATGCCTTTATGCTGCTAATTCCGCGGAACCGGTATGACTGTTGTGGCACGAAATCACTTGGAAGTGACATTAAAAGTGATAAGCCTAACGAACGTTCCTATCGTCCACTTTGTACTATTGCACACAATACTAGAGAGTTGTTCATAATTTGTGTGATGAACATTTAGATGTTTGCATTCTCAAGAACAGACACCCAGAGTGATTATTAAATGTGTTCTAGTATCTATTTGAGCTATTTGATATTTTCCATCGTCGGCACTTGGTAAAACTTCCAAATATTCATTTTTTTTAATAAAGAAAGTTTGTACTGTTTTCGTATCACTTATTATTTACTATTTTGTAAATAGCCTACCGAACAGAAACAGTAGAAGTGTTTCTTTATTTTAAAAAATATGAATATCTATTTAAGCATTTCTATGTACTTAATATAATCGTTGACACAAGCATATAACTTGATAACTTTAGGGTTGGATATATTGTGTAACTTTTCCAGGTATATTTATTTATCATTATTAACATTTAATTAATAATGAATAATAGCATTTTATTATATCGGATGTTACGGATTTAGCAAGAAACCATTCTGATTACGAATAAACTGTCACAGGATAACGATACACCGGTAACAGATATTGTGGCTGCCACAGTTGCTATGACCATAAAAAGAGCTCCTACATGCTAGATATCTTATCCTATATTAAAATACGTACATATTTCTGTACAATAAATATACAATCATACACAATACTGATTAACAAATCCCAATTTATAAATTCTATAATAAATTTATATAAACAAAAAATATAAAAGAAAAGATAAGCTATATATATCGATGTACGCAGGAATGTGAGACCGAGCTTAACAACTAGGCTAGGCTCTATATATTAGTAAAATGAAATAGCTAATTCAACTGTAGACGTTGTTTTATGAAATTGGAAGGCAAACAAGAAGGCGGATTTTCTGATGATAAGAAATTTAGGTAGCTTAGCGGCAGGAATAGGTAAGGCGGTATCACCATTCCAAGCGAGTCGCAGCGAAACTCTACCACCTTGTAGGATGTCACGGTGCTAACGATTTTAAGCCTATGCTTCCTAGTAGGAAGGCAGGTGGTCTATTTTACAAAGAAGCCCAGACCAACACGGTGGAAACACAGTTTGAGGTCGTGAATCTAAATGACGTACCTATTTAACTTTTGTTTAAAGCATTTGTAGGCAAAAAACCAGGGGTTCCTGACGCGGACGGGAAAAACTACATGATGCCTGTGGATACCAAACGTGTTAATGATAATTTGACAACTTCTTTTTTTTGTCTGTTGTTCTGTTACTCCGGACATCTCAATTTGTAATATTTTTAATAAAAGTTTTTAGTGATAGATTAAACGTTTGTAGAAATGTCGTGTACGGACTAATTTGCCAGCACTAAAATTGTTTGGTGGTCACCCGTTGGTAGAAATTCGACCATAATATATTGTAACATCTTGTTGATCTTCGTCTTGGGAAATGCAGATGGCAAGAACGCCATCTGCATTTCTCAAGACCAACTAATTTGTTTCCAAACTTTTTAGTGCGCCATCTGTAATCTTTTATCGTTGTCATCAATATATTTTTTTGTGTGTGTCAAATGCATGGTAGTGCTTGTAATGTTTTATTTTTTGATTTGATGTACTTTATAAACATTATTATTGAAAAATATTAGCGTTCTGCACTTCTCGTACACAAGTGTGCCAAACCACTCCTAAGTGTTTCTAATTTTATGCTCCTGAGTCCGAGCAATTTTCGTAAAAAAGGATCCAAAGTTTTGGCATCACGTATTAATTTATAGATATCTTTATAAGAAGATAGCAATAATTTAAAATTAGTTTTCTGAGTGCGCAACAAAATTAACACCCATTCGAAACTAAGATTAATTTAGTCTCTTTTGAAATCTGTTATCCTCCAAACAGGAAAGCTACAGTATCAAGTACTGACGTTGTTTAAAACCGCAAGCATAATTTACTAAAATATAAATATAGTTAAGTCAATTTAAAAATATCACAGAGTTTATTAGAGAAGATTGAATGAAAATATTCCAAGTTCGCGTTGATGAGTATCAGGGCGGCGTTATTGCGTCCTAATCGCTTATACCGTGCCTTAAATGGTCTATTAAAGGCTTTTATGAAAAGACTCATTGCCCGTAAATACCCTTTTTGAGTATGTCTTGATATTATTTGAAATTATTAGAAACTATTTAAAGCTTTGAGTTGTTGACAATCCACGGTTTTAAACCTTTTCCTTTAACTGGTCGTAATCTTTCTTTCTAGGCAGAGCAATATTTAAACTTGCTACCTGTTAAAACACATATTATTGTTAGTAGTCGACGGTAAGAAATTCCAGTCACCGTTTTAGAGTGACATGACATGTGACTGACCGCTTCGTTGGTCGAGTGGCTAGCGTACACGCCTAACTACATCGACCAACCGCGAGGCTCGGGTTCGATTCCCGACGGGGGCAAGCATTTGTGTGATGAACATTTAGACATATTATATAGAACATTGACCATATTCATGTCTAACTATGCTTTTATATCAAAGATTTTCGCTTTTTTTACTTTACGATTGGCTTTATTTTACTATTTCGTTCCTGCCCAATACGGTTATAATAGTTTTGGGTATATTAACCACCTCGTTAGTCGAGTGGTTAGCATACTCGCCTAACTACATCGACCAACCGCGAGGCTCGGGTTCGATTCCCGACGTGGGCAATCATTTGTGTGATGAACATTTAGACGACTGCATTTCCGGGTCTGGGTGTATATAACATTTATTCTGGTATCTATTTAAGTAATTCTATGTATTAGTATTGTTGACTAACACCCATAACACAAGCATATACCTAATTTGTTTACTTTGGGGTTAGATTCAAATTGTGTAAGTTGTCCAGAGATATTTATATTATATTGTATTATTAAACTAATACTAGTTTTACTACTAGACAATAGGTGACACACAAATGATATCTAACTTCACGGTTTTACATTTTTACTGGACTTTTGAAACCAGTCGTCTACAACAAAGATGGCGCTGTGCTGTCCTAAAAATGGGATGCTAAGCATCTTACGTAAGCTAATCTACCGAGTATATCACAACCAATCCGGAACACAACGATGGTGAGCACTAGCGAAATAACTCACAAGTGGCAGGCACACTTGCTTGAGTGCCGTAAAACCGAAAGAGTCGTTGAAGACATAATATATCACCATGACCACGGTGTCAGAAACAAAATATGTTTAATCACAATTTATATTATTTTAATGAATGAATGAATGAATACACTTTATTATGAACCAAAATTTACTAAATAATACATACTCTTTCACTTACAATAATTAACTTAGATGCACAAAGGCGATCTTATCGCTTCAGATCGATCTCTGGACAACCTTAGGGTGAAGGAGACAATTTATGTAATTTAAAAACTAAGGTTTTAATCGCCTCTGTGGTCTAGCGGTTCGGGTATTGGACTTGACTGCATGAGGTCTCGGGTTCGAATCCCGGGTCGGCCAACAAAAAGGAAATAGGATTTTTCCAATTTTCTAATAAAAAAAATGTTGGTCGGGATTGGAAATGTGCCCGGTTGGCGATAGGCTTGCCACCTATCACATTATGGGACTTAGTGTTTTCGGCTAGTCGGCTAGTGTATGGGCGTAAAGATACTTTAAAAAAAAAACTAAGGTACGACTTCATAATTTTTTTATGCTAATTAAATAAAGATATTGTTTTATTTTATATGATACTTACATATTAATATGATAATTACATAAACACCTACATACAAATAATATGAATTTAATTACAAAATTACATATTAAACATATATCATATGTGTATTACCAATTAAGTACTAGTATATATATACTATATACTATATATATAAGTACTAATATATAAATTCTATTCTAAATAAATTATGTGTAAAAACAGAAAGCACAATCTATGAAGGAAGAGAAAAAAAAAACATGAGATTAAGGATATTATTCTAAGCTCTATGTTATTCTACATATTTAAATAATATTTTTTTAATAATTTTCTAAACGATCTGACCATTTGGCATATATTCACGAAAGTATACCGGGATCAACAGGATTTATTCATTTTTTATTCATGTAATAATTCGTAAGTAGGTAATTGCAACATACAGTTAATTACGCAGTTCTGTAATCGTAGACTTACGAAGAACGTTGATGGCTTCCATTAAACTGCTCGATTAAAAGATTTCTCGCTTGTTTTGTCCTTGTTTATTTATTTTTTATTTTTTTTTCTCTTTTGCTTCTTTGTTATTTGATTAAACGGTTCCCGGTTGGCGACACTTGTAGCTTTTGGGTGTCTTCGGCTAATCACGGGGCCCTAGTTGTACCTCTGCCTATCTATTCGGGGATATTACAAAAAAATACTACTATACGACAAAATGGCTTTTTCTCGACGACTTCTATCATAATGTCAGTGTTCGCAGTTACACTTTCAAGTATGTAGAGAAATTTCTAGACATGTAATAGACCAATTTCAATTGAACTAGAAATACACAATGAAAGCAAATCAAATTAATGATAATCTTAATGTTAATTCTTCAAAATCGGTGCAAAGGGAAATAATTTATGTCAAAATAAAACAAAATTGCACTGATGGTTGCGTCGATAAATACATAGGTTTATTAAAATAAAAATGATTGAAGACGTGTCGTGTTGGAACATTAGTTTTTAAGAATTGTTAATTAGAAGTTTTTAATTAGTTTCATCTGTCTCTATGTTTGTAATTGAATCTTGCAATGTAGAATTTAATTCACATCCTAGTTTCCAATTGAGCTGAAATTTGCCTGCCCGTGTAAATCGGATGACAAAGCGAAATTATTGTGACATGGAGATTAAATCTAACAATGGAACCGAAAGGCCTGAAATTCCAAAATTATCATTTCGTTTTTTGGATTTTTTGATGCGTCTTGAATAGTAATTCTGAAGTCTCCTTGAAATAGGCTTGAGAAGTACCTAAAAAATAAAAGATGGGCACGAAAATACGTTTTTTAAAAATGTAACTTTTCAATGTAGATACGAGAAAGAATAATCAAAACAACGATCACGTAGCTCCCACTATTGAGATTTACATGGGAAACCTGTGCTATTGCAGTTCAAACTTAATATTAAATGGGAAACGGTTGGGTTATCGTCCCATATATAACGTAATGTGTAAGATAAGATAATTTTCTGATATCGGTAAACATTTGCCATTTAAATGCAACTAACTTTTATCGTATGCTTGTATCGTACGTATTAGTAATACATTTTTAGAGGGATGTTTAATTTATTAGTTTAATTATACTGACGCAAGGAAGTGACGTACACATCCACCATTAAAAGACTAATCTAGGACACATATACATTGAAATACGCTAAGTCCCTCACGTAGACGAAGACTATCGAGTGTCATATTCATGATTCCTACGGACTTTAGTTACAAACACGTGTGTTTACAAAAACACGCACTAATTTTAAGAACCTATTGGTATTAAGGAAACCCTCAGATATTACCACAACAATTTAGTCGTGGAATGATAACAGATCTCCTCGGAGCATCTAAAACTATCACTACCTACACTACAACAACAACATTGACATCGTTTTGTCAATCTTTTATCTGCGATTTTATCCACATGACCCAACTAATGGCGCTTTCATTTTAAACTGATTTACCTACCGGCTGCCTTATCTTTTAAACTGGAACACATCAACAGCAAGCACTGACGTTATGGCAGCAGGATTAAGACCAGGCGGTGGTGATGAACTGATGATGAA
>NJDD01001200.1:94517-110052 GCA_002245505.1 Calephelis nemesis | reverse complement strand
ACTGTTTTTTATGTGATAGGTCAGCGAACAGTCACACGGGTCTCGTGAAGTTAAACGACTATTGTGGCTTTACCATAGATGTTGCGTCGCTATGTCTGCCAGCTACCCTACCCTCCGGATCGGAACATGACAGAGTCATTACGACAGCAGGAATAGGCTAGGCAATGAATCCCTACCCAGACGATTTGCATTTTACAACCAATTGTCTTGTTGGTACTGACCTATATTTTAACTAACGCCCGCCTCTTACGACCTTTACGACTCTTATGCTGACTCACTGATATTATGTACATATTTATATTCATCACGTGGTGAATAACCAATGTAAGTGATCATATTCTTATACATTTTTTGCCTAAAATTCAAAGTTTTCAAGTCAAGGGTTAAAGGGTTCAAGTCTTAGCTTCTGAAACAAAAAACATATTTTTTAATCCGGTGTAACTTATTGATAAATTAATTTTCACGGTGATAAACTACATCAACTCAACGGAGTACATTGTAGGAGATGGGATGAGTTCCGCAGCAACTTTGTTTTCTTCCAAAGCTTGCAGTTATTTGGTTCTGTGTATTTAGTTTTAAACAACACAGTTTAGTTAGGTAATATTTTAAACTAGTTGTAACCAAGCGCTTCGCAAGCTTATTAAAGTTAGTTAGCTCTCCGTAGAAATCTCATGAAATATCAAAATAAAAAGTGTCCTACGTCCATTTCAAGTTTAATTTATTTATTTTCTAAAATAATTCAAATCAGTTCAGGAATTTGAAAAGACATACACGATTCCTGATTTTAACATTGGTAAATTGGATTTGTTTTTACAAAATAGGCCATAACAAGTAGAATGTCTTATCTATACAAATCTTTACAAGCCGTTCGCACTGACGTACGGTTCAATACTCCCAACAGATTTTGTTCACGCTGCGACCTGCGTACATATATTTTACTAATACGAATCACCATAACATTATAAGCTATGAATAACTCATTTTGATACATTTAAGTTGGTTCCATGATCACACTCAGGTATCTTTAATAGGAAACACATTTATCATTACTAGTGGTCGCCCGTTGGTCGAAATTCGACCATTATAAATTTTAATATTTTGTTGATAAGAACGCCATCTTCATTTCTCAAGACCAACTACTTTGTCTCCAAACTTTTTATCCGACATCAGTGATCTTTTATCGTTATTATAAATATATTTGTTGGTGTGCGTCAAATGCATGGTCGTGTGGGTAATGTTTTATTTATTTGTTTAATGTTTGATTTAGTGTTAAACTTTATAAGCGATATTACTGAAAAGTATTAGCATTCTGTACTTCTCCTTCACATAAACTATAAGTGTGCCAAATTTTATGCTCCTGCATCCACACAATTTTCTTAAAAAGGGGTCCAAAATGTTGGCATCACGTATTAATATACCTATACATTATCATGTTTCCATAGTAAAAATTTGATGACACATTAATCATTATTATTTTTGTAGCCCACTAGCCCATTCAGTACCAGGTACCTACTCAATTAATATTTTAAACAATTTTGATTGTTGTCAAGCATAATATTAAAATTAAGAGATAGTTATCATGTAGAACATAAACGCAATTTAAATCCTAAGAAATATATTTTTTAAATTTAGAAGTGACATTGTTACTTACCCATATACCTAATTACTTTTCTTAATTATCTTTAATAGCCCAACATAGTTGTTCTTTAATTGTATATGTACAGATTTTACAATGTCAACATGTCAATTGACATAGGTCGGATGGCTCCAGCCTAGGATCTTCAACTTTTGTGTTTGTAGGATAGGTACAATAGAAAATACCAAAAAAATATTCTTAGGTTACGTTTTAAACGTAACCTAATTAAAAATAAACCTAATTTAACGTTTTTACGTTTTACGTTTTTACGTTAAATTAGGTATATATTACCAGAAAGTCAACAACCTACTATTGAAAAAATACATGTGTATATACCTATAGCTAATTTGCCGACCAATAAATTTTCCGTTCGGGGCAGAAACCTTGGCCAACCACCTCCTAGATCCGGGGTTTTATGGACCAAACTGAAAAATTAATCAAACATATAAATTTATAGTTATTTACCTAGGATTTTTAGAATTTCTGACCCAAAAGGGGTAGAAAAGGTAATGAAAGCTTCAATAGAAGTTCATCTGTAACCGGAAAAGTGATGCTGGATGTCTCAACGAGCACCAGCGGAAGAGCTAAAAAGTTTTATACTCGGGCGAAACCGAAATAAAAAACTACTTCCGTACCTACAATGTAATGAACTGATAACCTCCAATTAAGGAAATCAGTTTTAATAAATCCAAACACAACACTGATCCTTTATTGGTTTAGCAGATGTCTGTCAAAAAAATATACAATACGCCATTGCTCGACTTTAACATATAAAAAAACAAATTTCGCGCTCGCATGAAGCCCCCAATTTACCTTATATTTAGTTTTTAACAATAGCATTAGAACCGGGAACAGGTGTTCCATTTTTATTATGGGTTTACGCATAAAAATAGAAAAAAAACTTTTAAAATCAAATCAGTATACGACAATGATTGCCATACGAAAAATAACGCATCTACTATTATAATTATTTTGTGCAATTTTGTACTTTAACGTTATGCATTAATGCTTATAATGGGTTACGGGGACTTGTTGAAATAAGACATGTAGTGTATAAGTTGTGTTGAGGTCGTTGGTACTTGGGAAAACTGAAGCACAGGTGTCCAGCGTTCGGCCCAAAGAGGGAGACGACGATAGCAAATACTAAGACGTGCGAACGAGAAGTAACGAAAATAAACGTTGAACTTGTTTAATGTTTTTTTCTTTTTGCTCTCCCTAGCCTATGTTCGTGACGAGTATTTTTTATTTCTGTTTTAGTTTTGTTGCTTCGCCTTTTTGGATTATTCTGTTGCATTTGAATAAAGTTAAAATTGCATTTATTAATTACTAGCTATCAGTTCTGCTTATGCCTTAACATCGATTTTATGTGACTAATATTTAAAACTTTATTAAACCATTTTATGTGTACTCATGTACATAAATATTATACACATTTTAATGTTTTTTTTTATTATTTTTAATGCACTTATCTCATTAGTTACCTTTAAGATTAAAAAAATGGTTTTGTATTAGAGAGCCAAAGTTTCGAAACACTAGGTAACGCTAGTTTAAAACAACTAATAACTTATTACAGTAAACGACAAACGGCATAATATAATAATATTTTGATATTAAAATGCCATAATGTTGTTATTGGAAGGTATACACAAACATAGATACGAAGTTATTTGGTCAAAAATAATTTATATTGGGTGTTTCTAATTACAAAACTCTCCTGTTAAGGATATTCCTTAACACGAATAAGGATACAACAAATTACATTTAAAAAATACCATGAAATCTTTTATACCTCAGAAGTAAATACGTAAGACAGGACTTTTTATCTATAACACCATTTTTCATACTTCCTAATTAGGAATTAAGCACTTATTTAAATTTCTTTCGATTAAAAAGCATCAGATAATCACTTTTTAATGGTATCTGAAGGTGGCTGTAAGTTGCAGGTAAATTATTTTAATTTTTGTTGTGGTATGGAGCTGTATCATAATTTTAACTATTGGTGGAACATTTTGTAATGAGGATACCAGTTGAAATAATAATCCCGATACCAAAACTTACAAAAATATTTAAAGGAACGCACGTTTATTTACATACCAGGTTTTTTGGTAAGAAATTCAAATAGCACACCACAGTTGGCAACCGCGAGTTGCCAACATGAACCTAGTTATGGAGCCTCTTTCGTTATTACATCAGATACTCCACTTTTCAGTCTGAAACAAGACAGTAGTCAACAATGATGCTATGGCGGCAAAAAAGGTAAAGCGACGAAAACAGTCCAGTAAGTTGTCACAAAGTTATCCCATCTAGCTTTACATACCCTAGTCCTTTATGGGGTAGGCGGAGAGCATCGAGTGCCAATCCTCACGACCCTGTAAGACCTGCCTGGCCTCTTCCTCATTCATTACCATTTTCATACAAATACGGTGATTTCAGAGACCCTTGACAACACCTTTGGATAGCATCCGAGCAAATTAACAAAAACAACGCTGCCTGTATTGGACATACGCCCGGTTGGCGGTAGGTTTGCTATCAATCACATTGTAAGATTTTCGGCTAGTCGTTGATGCCCTGATTGTACCTCTGAATTGCATTTATAATAGTTTATTTTAACATAGACCATGCAATGGGTACTTGTGACACGTATGCTAGTTTTTAAATAAAATTATATTTTATAAGAAATCGATTTGAGGAGCAATCCATCCCAAGAGGATCCATATTATAAATATTCTGTAGATCTTATAATACGTAGTTTAGATTTAATACCTTTTTTTGATTTATTTAAAGTTAGGTATTTAATGTGATCGGGAAGTTTGTTACATACGTCTCCGCGAATGCGGACGTAATTTTTTTTTTGTATTTAATTACAAGGTAATATAAAATGGAAGCACGGGTGAAATTAAATAGTATATTCAGAACACAGTGGTTGATTAACAGAGGCTCGTCGACCCCACGCTGGGCTCACCAGAGGTATTGGTCGTTATTAACTTTTTTTCAACTACCGTTTATTTTTCTACTAATGAAAAGCAATTTGTCTGGGTTTGAAGTTTGAACATATTATTTGTGTTGATGTCTAGTGTTGGAGATAACTTATAATCTGTTTAAAAATTGTAGCTAAGTAAACATAATAAATATATATATATATACATATATCTATACATTTACATACATTTCTTTTGTTGAACCGATTTCGCAACAGGGAGATTTTCTGATGTGATGTATATATAGTTTTGTACATTTTATTGGAACATTTGATAAATCTGTTTGAAAGTTTTTGTTTGTTTGAGAGGCTTCATTGTGTCAATATCGCACAGCAAAGGATTTGCGGTGATGCTTTGAAACCAAAAATAGGGTATTTATTATAACGCTTCACAACCTACCTTTGATTGGCTACGCTATATTTTTATGTGAACATACTTATTTAACATTTCGGCGACGTAAACGTTTTTTTATCCACAATATATCTATCGAATTATTTGCCTAGATGTGTCGATAACCGGAGGATATATTGTTAAGCCTCTAGGGTAGCTTAGCTTTTGCTAACTTTCCAAACTAAATCGCAACAATCACTAAATATACTGACATCATGGCGACAGCAGGCGATGGTATCAATGCGGTTAACACGTGGGTAAAATCACATTTTTTTGACAAATTTACGGATGTTTGCCTTTTACAAGCTACATTATAAGAGACGTAAGCGATTGACCTGTGGCTTTCGGATGCATCCAGAATGATCATTAGAATAAATAAAATTCTGTGTTGAGATAGCCTTAATGTTGGATCCTTAATTTCCCTACTCGAATAAGACTTAAACCGTTATCCATTACTATTTTATGTGAAAATTGTCCAAATTTTGACAAATTTCAAAGAACAGATGATAGGAAAAGTGGGTCACCTGAAGTGATTGTCATATTCTCAAACGCCATAACCCATGGTTATCCTAGTTTATAACAGACAAGTTACCGACATTAAAGAAATAAGTAGCTACTTGCGAACATTTTTTAAGCGTTCCTTATTTGCATCCGTTTGGAAATACAGCCTTTGGTAATAGATTATAAAACACATGAGAAATACTGTAAGTAAAAAGGCTTTGTAGGGGAGAAGACTGCTCCGTATGATGCGCATCACGCATGAGACTCAGAGACAGGAATAAAATCGATAAATAATAAGTTGGCGCATTGTACATTCGTTCTAGAATAATAAAAATCGTGCCAAAAGATCGGTAAGTTAGGGCTAATATAGAAGTTAATAGAAATGTAGAGGAATAGTTAATGGTTAAAGAACCATGTCAGAGTATCTTAAATGTGGTGTAAAAGAAAATATTTCTCATCAGGCCAGATTTAAGAATAGTACTTACTTTACATATTAAGGAATTTGCGCTTCAAAAAGTTTCAATTAATGTTCATAATTTTATTAGACAACTCTATTTTTGCGCCGGTTATCTTTGAAACATATAGGGCAACTGATTTCCATAATATGTCATGAACATCATATCTCACTAATACCCTGACTACAAGTAAGTTCCAGAGTTCTGAGACGACCTGCCTAATTTATTCAGACCATAAATCCGCTTTTAATGTGAAAGTTATTAATAGTGTAGCTACTTACTTACTTATTTACTCAGCTAAGAGATTTACCATCTCAAAATTATAGTGAGCAATCCATTTTAACATTCTTCGGCAAATTTATTTATTTTCAGAAGAAACATAACTAGGTACATAATTTAGGTATACACAATAGACAGACAGGCCCGACAGACAATTGACCCATATATTTATCATATGAATATTAAAATAAAATTTATTTTTTATATGAACCTTCCGTTGACAGTAATTAATACATAAGTAAAACCGGTAGACTAATAATATGTTATTTCTGAATTTGTGTGGCACTGTGAAAAAAAAATGAATTTCTGTCTAGTAATTGTTGGGATGAAAAGTGTAAATTATAGCACATACAAAATATACATATCTTCGCTAAGTCCGTACGGTATGGGCAGAAAATACCTATTGAGTGCCAAACGTCACGATAATTACAGACCTTCTTAGCTTCCTCCACATTCGTTAATCATTACTCTTTTCATACAAATATGTCAAAGTATAATTAGCAAAATTGAACCATTCGTTTAGGTGTGATGCGACGACCAAAGAAAATGACGATGAAAAAAATTATCCAAGAAGATTATATTATATTCGAATAGTCGATAGATCTTTATGCTAAAGCACGGATAAACGATAATTCTACTACGCACAAAAACGTATACAAACGTTACTACAACGACAAGATATGTAGTTAACACCCACACATCGGTAAGGCGCAAAACCAGTAGCCAACCAGTTTAGAGCCAACGGTAATAATCGTGATACTGTCGGGTACTGGCTGCAGAAATATTACGTCGTTACATCTAGTAAACACAACTATCTAAGTAATATCTCTAGAAATTTTGATTTGTACTTATTTAAAAATAAATAACTATATCGACTAAATAATTAATGTTAAAGTCATCAACATAGACAAATGTATATGGAAAGTGTACGAAAACACGGGGTGTTTAATTATTTGTCCACTAATTTCTATGTATCACTTTTTATAAAGCAGTACGATGTTTAACTGATTCCAAAAGGAGGTTCTCAATTCGACGTTTTTTTTTGTATCATTCTTATGGCGTTAGTCTGCCAATGGCCGCATATTTTAGTCATCATTTTTCTCTGTGTTGGCCGTGTCCACTTTGAAAATTATACCATCTGCATCTCTGCCTGGCAACTCGTAAGAGGCGAGCACCGGTTAAAAATTAGGTCATCACTAACAATACCACTGTTTAGATTATAATATGTATAAGCTGTATTATCTGAGCAAAGCCACCCGGCCCGGCTTAGTGTTATAAAAACTCAGAAAGTGACGATGGCTCGTTCGCGTCTGATAGTTTTCAAGCTACAGTAGGTAGGTATTTTGTTTAGAAAGACGTTTTTAATTCCATAATAATTCATACAGTAATCTAAAAGCATTACAAAAGTCTTGAACATTAAATTACTATGAAGACAGGGATGATATGGTCCGAATATGGTCACTATTTTACCTTTTAAAAAATATGCAATAGTTGCTTAAAAAAAGCTTTTAAAAAATGGTGTTCGGTTTTTTGTAAATTCATTAAATTTGCAGAATTTAAATTTTAAAAATTAAAGAAAAAACATTTTTGTTACTTTAAACAAATTAGATGTAACAAAACAATAAACTTTAACATTTTTTTTCTTTATTTAGTACAGTACAGTATAGTAGTATATAAGAAGAGCTCCAAGAAGCGCAAAATTTAGAAATCAATTATTTAAACTTTTTTGCCATGACATATAAAAGCAGAGATAGAAAACATATCAATTTGGTGATTAAGAACGAAGTGTTTTTCTCAAGTTTATTTTTTTCTTTCAATTGCTTAGATTACACAATTTGCTGAAGCATACGTCTCTCCTGATGGCAAGAAATAACAGTGGCTCATAATATTTGCCATTATTAACTTACTTTACTTATTCTTTAAAACATTTTCCTAGAGTTCCTTCCGAATCAACTGAGCTATCGTAGATATTTTAGGAGCTTCTTTCTCTTTAACACGGTTTTGAACCTGTCGACTAGTGAATTGCATTCGTATATCATCTTAAACAATATCAATAAAATATTATTCATAAAAATAATCAATCAAAATTAAATTATTAATTTAAAAAAGTAGAGTTATGTTTATGAGAGCATCACACATTTTGTTTGTAAAGAGTTTTTTTAAATAATATAATTATTTCTTATTAAGCCATGGGTTCCCAAAGGAGCTTCGAACCAATCCATACGGGACCAATTCTTATATAAGTAAAAATAAATTTATTTTTCAGACCCTACCAAGTTGCCAAGTCGCACTCGCATCTCAGACACGTGGTACAACTTCACAAGAGAAAGAGAAAGAAAATATAAAACCTTTAATTTATGCCACGATAGTACTTGTATCTCGAAAATAAAATATCATCTTATTCTTTTTTGGGTCACTGGCCCCAAGTGATGTACAGCTGTGATACTTTGTCGATGTTTTTTTATCGAGTTTTTTGCTGCAATAAACCTGTAAGTTCAATACATAATTCACATATTATCATGTTAGGATTTAAAGATGATTAAAGCTATAATAAAGAACGCGTTTTGTTTTTAATATGATTAATACATGATCAATGATTAATTTTTATCTAGATTGTATTTGACACTGACTGGCATTATTTAATTTTGTCATTACCGAGTGTAGTTAGTAGTAGAAACTTATTGCACACTTTATTTCAAAGTGAGGTTTTGAGTCAAGAGTGCTAAACTCGCATTTCATAATTTTGTGCTTATTCTGAAGTTACTTTATGTAACTGAAATTAGGGTAATGGATATTTCAGAAAGAAACATCAATCGCAATCACAACAACGAGTTTAGAGAGACAGCGATATTGAAAAAAGTTTTGTTGAATCCGTCATGTAGAAATATTGGCAGATTAATGATTATCAAAACAGAAATACAACGCAAATTTGGATAGGTGTAAGTACACCTAGGTTGCCATTCACCACATAATCGCTTGGGTGCTAACCGGTGTTGGTATGAAGAGTCTCAATAATCGGCTTGTTTGTATTGAAAAGAGTAATTATTGTAAAGCAAGCTAGATAGATCTGAAAGAATCGTGTCACAGTATAAAATATTTTTTAATTTTTGTTCAGTAAATTTACTTTCAGTTAATATAATATTTTCCCAAGAAACAAATAAAGTTGATTTTTTTTGGTAAATACATTATAGTTGTCTGTTCCTATCTTCAGATCAGTGTAATCATTTGTCATATTTTATCAGAATCAACCCAGATATTTAGTAGAAACAAAATCTTAACGCATTTTAAGATGGATAACGCAACAACGTTTTGACCACAAATGTCTTTAAATTGAACTAAAATATTTCAAACAGGTTTTTTTTCATTTTAGTGTTTCGTAGCTTTCTTGTAATCAATATATTTCTTAGCTAAATCACTTTGTACTTGCTTTTCCTTGATTTGATGTAAAAGCCTTTGCCATATTGTTAAAGTAGTTATTTTTGTTCAGTAGTTTCCTTTATGATGTCCAGAACCAGGGTCATTTGTTATCGATATGACGCGCCCGAAGGCAGTCTCTATACGGTAGCCGCCGCCTACGGCCTGACACACGTCACAAATCACAACATCGACTCTTGCTTTTGTATTTTATACCCATCGTAAAACCAAGCTCTACCAAAGTGGGTCTAACTATTATTACTTTAAATTACTTTTTTCAAAATCAATATTTAATACTTAAGGGGCAAGTATGTGTTTTCTTAAGGAACTGATAGGCAGAGAAGTAAACAAATTTCATAATATTAAAAAAAACTACGTTACATTGCCTTTAAAATTAAAATGTGGCAGATAGAGGTGCCTTGCCAGCCTGAAGCCTTTAATGCGTTATTGTAAACTGTTAATTTTGGAAGTTAGTTGTCTATAAACTGATAATTTTGGACTTAATTTAGATTTTTTAGAGAACAAGTGGAGAAAGACATTATCCCAATGGTAAGAAGTTTACACTGCCCGTCTGAATATATTATTTTCTAAATCTTTTTTTATTAATATTTTTTTTAAATAAAAAAAGATTTAGATAATAATTTTTTTCTTATGATGCTAAAACATGAGATAAAAATTACTCCTTTTTACGATTTTATACAAGCGTAAAACTTAATTATTTACGAATCGTTCAGTTAATTATAAGAAAAAATTGTGAATACGTATCTATGCCATGCCATCCATCCATCCGTGCCATGTCAAAACCAACTACCTAATATCAAATTTAATACCTACTTATATCACCATTAACATTAAATTATTATAAGCGAAAATTAAAAACAATAATAAGGGAAATGCCCCTTGTCATCATAATAATATATAAACAATAAAAGTCACTAAAATTGTGGTAAACGATTTAGCGAAGTAAAACCGTTTACCGATGTTGATCGATGTTTAATAAACCGACTCCACTGTTTTATTAGGTACCACGTCATGATTTTATGGCAATAGAAAATAAAAACAGAGAAAGATAGCGAACTATACGAAAATGGTCCTAAATATCAACGACGAGATCGTCAAGATAAGCGAAAAATTTAGGCACTATTAAGTACAATTAAAAAAATTATTTACGAAAAAAATAATATGTAACAGCGTCGAAATTATGACAATAAATCCTTCTAATGAGAAACAACAAAATCTATGAACTAATAGCCGAGTAATCGCATAACACAAAGTCGAATTGAGAACCTTTTTCTTTTTGAGTCGGTTAAAAACAAGTAAGTAAAACATATCAATTGATTGAAACACTAATCATTAAAATCACTAAAAATATAGAAACATGTAAAATATCAGTAATTATAATATATATAATACGTAAGACGTACAAGTATTTCTTCATTTAAAATAATAAGTTAAATCCACTGGTGGTAGAGTGCTATGTAGCAACTTGCCCGCGCAGGCAACCACCACCTTACATATTCCTGCCGCCATAATGACCCCGTCATGTCCCGGCTCGAAGGGTAGGTTAGCTGGTAGCTGTATAGTTTAGAATCGCGCAATTTGCAGAAGTGACATACATAAACTGCAACAACTGAATATAAAGGTTATATTTCACCGGGAACACTATGGCGGCGCAACCAGTCAAGCTACCGTGGATACAAATTATAAAGACTTATGTACAAGTAACCATGGTGTCCGTAATCTACTAAACTAGACACCAGAGTCGCCACACTACACCGCGACTGTATCTAAAAAGTGCAAAATGCCTAACAACCCGACTACAAGACAACGTAGCACCTATGACGTCAATGGTGTCTAGAGGCCACGATTATCTTTTACCATCAGCGATCCGTGTGTTTTTTCGCTGACCTCTCATATAAAAAAAATCAACTAATCTATCAAGCCCTTTTAACTTCCAAATATGCCATAAATAATATTTAAAAATAACTTTTTATGTGTTCACAAAATTCCTTAAAGAAGTTTAGGAACCGTATAACACGATTAAATATGTTTCGTTTGATAAAAAAAAACTTTCACATAAACACTTTTTGACGTTCCGGTCTCCAGAAAGAATTTAATACATTAGTTTCTATACACGTAACGTAAAAGTAAAGTATCTTCACGCTCATATCCCCGAAGAGGTAGGCAGAGGCACAACCAGGGCACCCACGACTAGCCGAAGATACTAAGTCCCATAATGTGATAGGTGGCAAGCCTATCGCCAACCGGGCACGTTTCCAATCCCGACCAACATTTTTTTTTATTAGAAAATTGGAAAAATCCAATTGTCTTTTTGTTGGCCGACCCGGGATTCGAACCCGAGACCTCATGCAGTCAAGTCCAACACCCGGACCGCTCGACCACAGAGGCGACTACACGTCTTTAGTGTTTTCACGTTCACATAGCTTGTGCGTTTGCAAATATAATGATAATTTTATTAAACTCTTTTATTAAAAAAAATGTTTTTAAAATGATTGAGATTGATTGATTGAGATTATTCACAATTTTTTTTGTAAACGTATTTTTCATAGAAAGTAATGTGAGTTATACTTTTTATTACATAATTATTTTTTTGTGAAAGTTTACGACTTTTTTTCGAGCCTAATTTATTTAATCGTATTTCAATTTAAAAACTTCTTTAAATAGTTTTTCGAACTATAATACACATAAAAAGTACTGTTTAGTATCTATTTTCAAAGCCTTGGTTTTAGATATTCGTGAGGACGATTCGGCATTTTTCGGATGTGCATACCGCCATAAAAATCTTAGTAAGCAATAACTAAATTTTGTACTGAAATGGCCAAAAGTAATTTAAAAAACTCAAGTACCAATCGCAAATCAAACAAAAACACCAAACTTTGTAAGTTTTAAATAAAGGCAGAGCCTTAAACAATAGTACGTATAATATATTGTTAAGGGAACAAAAGAGTGACCACAGTAAAACGAACCAACAGAATAGCACATAATCATAAAAATAATGACTGAACATATTTGAGGTTGGAAACCACAGCTACTGGGCTTTAGTTCGGATACGGGCCGCGATCTTTTACCGGTAGTCAATTCCCAAAAAATGCTTTAAATTCGGTTTACCCTCAAATGACCCGTATACTGTGTCAGCTCAGAAATGGAAAAGTTTAGAGAAACCCATGAAATATCATGATTGTTTCAATGTTTTATATATATAAAAGGCAAGACGATTTAATCTTTGCTGCAACTTAAGTAAGTTTTTTTATACATGAAAGCAATTACACTGTTTTACTTAACATGTTTTATAACATATATAAAATATTAGTAATATTAACCAACCTTTTTTACTATGACAGCAGTTTCAATTCAACTCAAGTCATTTATTTGTAATACACAATAAGAGAGTATTACATCGAGGACCCTGTCTGATATAGCAAAGTAGAAAAAAGGAAGCGACTTTTGTAATTATTTTTATATATTTATTTATTTCAGTCCGATTTCAATAGGTAGTATTTAAAATTAATTTTAGTTGTAGTAGTAACAAACAATAACAATATAAAAGTATCAGTGATAGAATAATATTAATTAATGATTGATTAAGTATATATTTTTTCTATTTCTATTAATCTTTACTTTAATAACAAATATTTTAAATTTAGTTTCATTTTTAATTGTTTCCGGTAAGTTGTTTTATATGTCCATAGAGGACATTACTTAAGTTCTTGAAGAATTGATTTTTAGATGTGATTGTGGTAAATTTAATTTAATCTATACTTGCTATCGTCGGCACTTGGTGGAATTCCATTGTATACACACTGTTTTGTAGTAAATACTTGTACTTATCCACTATAAACTTTATTTAATGCTTTATGTGTCTCTTTAGTCAACCGGTTTCACTTTTTTTACAGCATCCCTGATGATCCCTGTAAAAAGATCTAAACTAATGACTGTCAACCTTTTTATCTTTACTGACAGTATTTTTATCTTTAGTTTCAAAGCCCTGACGATGCTGTAAAAAGTGAAACCATTTGGCTAAAGAGTAACGTAAAGTATTAAATAAAGTGTTTAGTGGATAAGTACAAGTGTTTACCTACTACAAAAAAGTGTGTATAAATTTAATCTGTTTTTATATCAAAGTGTTTTACTTAGCTGCTTGTCTTTTCTTTTTGTAAATAATTCTTGATGATTCCTCACAAATTTACATATTTCAAAAATATAGATGCATTGTAAAGTTAAAATATTGTTTTGATTGAACTGTTTCGTCTATGTTAACTAAGACGCGAATTAGTTTTTTTAAGCAAGAAAAGTGTTGGTGTTTCTTTACTGTTCCCGCACAGTATGATGCCATAACTAATTTATGGCTAGGCGTACGCGAAGTACATTGAAAAAGTTGTATTGGAAGTCGGTTGTTTTTTTTTATTTCGCGAAAGGCGTTCACAAATTTACAAATTTTGGTCTATGATTTTGGGAAGATCATTTATATAAAACATAGGAAACATCCGATTACGCTGCCTTAAGGAATGATATCATTAATTAGTCTACTCTAGAGTATAAGAGATCTATTTTTTGAATTTCGGGCATGTTATGATATATTTTAATATTTATTTCTACTTGGTGTTCCCTTTTTTTAAAATATGAAGTAAACTATTCATGAGCCAAAGCAAGCCTATCGCCAACCGGGCATATATGCAATCCTGAACAACCTTCTTTTTAGTAGGAAATTGGAAAAATCAAATTTCCTTTTTGTTGCTCGACCCGGGATCGAACCCGGGACCTCATGCAGTCAAGTCCAACAACTGGACCGCTATACCACAGAGTCTTTAAGGCTATTGTGTCATTTTTTTATTTTGTAATATTTACAAAGACATCTAACTCCAATGGAAGCGTATTTTAATATTATCGTGTTAACGGTGCCAGTTAACAATACTACCACAACGCTTGCCGCATTTGTGTGAAGAACATAATAGATCTCTGCATTTCCGGGTATTGGCGTTTATTAAATTCATACTGATACATATTTAAATACTTTTATGATCAAGTACTAATTACTAGCACTCATAACACAACCATACAACTTGCTTACTTTAGGTCAGATGAATTTGGATCTTAGCGGCATGAGTTTTTGTTTGGTAGGAATTTAAACAAGAATTTCAATGTAAAATACTTTTTTATTTATAGTTTGAATGCTTTGTTTGCCATTGGCGCCCGTATATCATTATTCATAGTTGTGTTCAACTGTAATAATTAATAAGTTTGAGGTTTGATGATAATTTGCATACAATGCGATACGTCTGGACGCGACCGAGTTTCAAAATGAACTAAAGTCACTAACAATAATTACTTCTGTCATTCGACACACCACTAAGTGATTTCGTTGAACTGGTCATACCTTTTTGGGAACTGGGTCTTTCGACGAACGGATCCCAGGAAATTTTGTCGAGAAAGTGAAAATTATGATCAAAATTGTTCATTGCCTGATTTTGTTAATTCGTTTTGTACATTTAATCATATTACAATTTGAATGAATTTTATTGTTGTTATTGTTGTTGAATTTTTTCATTATTAAATTTTATTTTATTGGTCGAATTTTAATTGAACCATGAACTACTCTCGTCAATTTAACCAGAAATTCATACCTCAAAAAGTTTTATGTTTATCTGAAACTCATGATAACTAGCAATCAACACATTTTTATTTACCTATATTACTTTCAATATGTTATTTCAATACAAGGTATGATCTTACTGTATTTATTTATCTTTTACTTTAGCAGGGATATCATACGGGTCACAGCATGCACATTATAACTACTTTTAAATACGTAATATTGCTTTAATTGAATCTTGAATTTGTTTAGTCATCATCATCAATATCAT
>NJDD01001200.1:61962-83357 GCA_002245505.1 Calephelis nemesis | reverse complement strand
AAATAGGTTTTGTTGTGTCAACAATATTTTTTTATATGTTTTTTTTTATATCATATACTTTTGATGAATAAATTGTTTATTTGGATATAAAGATTAATATTATCGAATTTCTTGAAACACCTTCATAAATAGTAAAATAGTAAAGTAAAGTATCTTCACGCCCATATCCCCGAAGAGGTAGGCAGAGGCACAACCATGGCACCCACGACTAGCCGAAGACACTAAGTCCCACAATGTGATAGGTGGCAAGCCTATCGCCAACCGGGCACATTTCCAATCCCGACCAACATGTTTTCATTAGAAATTTGGAAAAATCCTATTTTCTTTGTGTTGGCCGACCCAGGATTCGAACCCGGGACCTCATGCAGTCAAGTCCAACACCCGGACCGCTAGACCACAGAGGCGATAAATAGTGTTTTATTGAAAGTAATATAAATTACCATAAAAAGGATACCAATGACCTTTAATATTCTATAACTGTTTTTTTTTGCTTAAAACTTTTCAACACAACCTTTTTGTCAGACATAATTTTCGCTTAACTTTGATCGTTTTACAATGCACGGAAAATTTTAAATTATGAAAATTTCGACGATAATTTCAAAGGGACGCTTCTTAGAATGATTATGTTATCCCTTTACAAATGTGACAAAATTTAATTCTATCCGGCCGTTTAAGTGAGTGAACAATTTGTTTAAAAGTTCCGTTGTGGAGATACGTAGACACCATTGAAATTATTAAAAGCGTCTAAAATTATTTTAGTCTAAGTAATTTAAGTTTAAACTCATAACTTTAGCAAGACTATTTGTACGAGTGTTTACTCGAAAATAAATTACAGTTTGATGTAGCCACCGGGCACGTCCAGAAGTCGAGCACCGCAATAATATCGAGGAGGCTCATGATAGTCATCATAATGTCAAAACACAAATTAAAGCCTCTACTGAAAACCGGGAGCTCAGAGTGTAAACCAGCATAGAGTATGCTCAAATTTCTATAAGTCATTATTGCTCGATTAAAGTGATAGATCAGTATTTGTTCATTGGATGACTTTTTTGTGTTTGGTGTCGATATATAATTATTTGTATATATTACCATATGTCATGACCAGTCACTTACCTATATGACATCAGTACAAGTAAAAACAAAAGAGGGTCTCTCTTGTTTTCTAAACCTGTAAATATTAGTATCATAAACAACATTATTTAAATTAGTGTGTTTTATTGAAAAAGGTTTTATCAGATGTATACATGCACATTTATTGTTATGCCACATTCATTTCTGTTCAAGTATTTTGAAAAATTAGTAATGACTCTTTAAAGTTTCAAACTATTATTTAAAAAAAAAGGAAATTATAAAAAAGTCAAAAGAAAATTACTTTTACATTTCAAATTTTGACAAGAAATGAAACAAGTATTTGATTTACTACGGAGAATTCAACCACGGATTTTTAAAAAGAGGGTTAATAAATAATTAATTTGAAGATTGTCACCGTATTTTCAGCTAACTAACTAACGATAATGTCACAGTTGTCCACAAGAACGGGTGACTACTTTCCTAAAGATAGCCCATTTTATGAATAATCAACTGAACTTCCGATAACCTTACTAGTTCATTAAGTTATTTACATCTCAACATTTTTATTCATTTACCGGAATACTCACGACATATTTTTATTTTGTTTGTCGAGTAAATATATCGTGAGTATCCCGTACCGTATTAAAAATGTTAATAAAACATGACGATTTTAGTTTAAAATCATATGTTTACATCTCAGTTAGATCCAGTCAGCAGTCCACACAAAAGCGATTTTGCCGCGTGATCGCTCACACGTTTGGCGAAAAATGGCGGCAAATCGGAAAAACGACGATATCTTTCATTTTTATGTATTAAAAACATATAAATGTAAATGTTTTTAGGATCCCTGAGAATTAAGCTACGTAATGACGTTAAAATATATATGTCTAACCCCAAAACCATTTGCAACAAACAAATAAAGAGTAAAATATCCAGCTGATGGATAAAACTAGTAAGTGGTAAAAATTTTCAACACTCAACTGTGTAATGAAACTACTAGAAACCGGCCGGATGGAAAACTAAGGTAAAGCCTAAGGTCGAGGCACTCTTAGCTAAAAGAAGCTTATTCACTCTTGCTTATTATACTTAAAAATAATACTGTTCCGAAAAAACTGACTTCGACCGAGAATTCCAGCCCTTTGCAGTACGAACAACCAATTAACTAGCAAATATATTATAATCTCGATCTCGATCGTATAAGGGGTGTTATCTCATAATCAAAAGTATATAACGAAATATATATATATATATATATATATATAACGAAAGTCATGATACCTTCGGTATTAAAATAGAGACTACTAGATCAAATTATGGAGACCCTGTGCGTGTTCTTCAAAGTGTATCCCGTAGAAGATTGGTAGACATGCAACTCTACGACAATTCTCAAAACCAAACAATTTTGATTCACATAGTTCGGAGTCTCGAATTAGCCATTTTGCACATTGACAACGCAACATATACGCGATAACAAAAACGCAATATTTTTATGTGGAGAAGAGACACGCTTGAGTTTTAGAGGCTTTACTAGACTCGCGTCACCCTGATCCGATATCGCTTATAACGTGCAGCCTTTAAAATATTCTCTCCCTGCTATGCTTGCACCGGACAGTACCTCCAGTACCTCTCAACAGTACCTCCTCTACAACAGTGGCATCCTCAGCATAGCTTAAGATGTTAGGTACCTATTAAATCATTAGTATGTAACAGAGACAATTTTGCAGAGACGACACTCTTTTGAGGAACATCGGCACTGATATGCTTGAAACCAGATGCACATTCGTCTATAACTACTCGCATAAATAATTCACTCAGGAAATTCCTTAACTATGTACAAATACACGAACATATAACATACGAGTTCAGCTTATTAAGGAGACTTGAATGACAGACTCTGTAAAAAACCTTTGAGATATCGAGGGAAATAGCGATTACCTAACCTGATATTTTGACAGCTTCCCCACATAGACAGGTAGTATGAATTTGAAAATGTCTAGTAGACCGGTTTTGACGGAGTATGGGCTCAGTCATTGAAGAGATTGCTACCTTCTAGATAGATAGTTAGTCGACGATTCTATACATACTCCATAATCTTGCCAACTAAAGAGGCCATTGATATAGGCCTGAAGTTTGAACGATCTGATCTACTTACTTTCTTAAGCACTGGTAGAACTTTTGCATTTTTTCACGCAGACAGTACCAGTTTTAAAAGAGATAGGAAATAATCGTGTCCAAATAGGACAAAACTTTGGCGCAAAGTTTCTTAACTCCACTGCCTGTATCCCATCAGGTCAACTAGTTTTATTCGCTTCTAAAAGTTCCAGTATGTATTTATAGGAATGATATAAACATAATTTTTCTGCAGAGAAAGATGTACAAACAAAATGACTATATCTTTCACAGTGTGAGCCAGCCAGTTTCAACAGTAGTGGGTGTGAGGACCGGCAAATTGAAATATGTAACACTTGATTGTTCAACTTTGTTATATTTACTTTAAAATACAAAGCAATGTGTTTTCTCTTGGTATTTCGGAGCGCCCGGTCAAATATTACTTGCTTCTTTAATAATGTCATTTATTCCAAATCTATATATTTTTTTCTACTGAACAAAAAATGAGCCTGGCCCAACTTAGGCCATTTTATTCCTTAACTTTTTCAATTTTCGAGTTTAATCTACAGAAATATTCTAAAAATGACAACCGCGCCAATTACTCGTACTATTTTTAAGCGAGTGTGCACTCTACTCTCTTATGCTCTAATATCAGGACATAAAAAAGCCCTCGTTGTAAGTACAACATGATTTCATCACCTGACGTCTCTTGCGGTACCTTGATTTGCTAATACGCAGTAATTCTAGTGGTAATGAGTGGTTAGGCGACTTTCCTAGAAGCGGCTAATGTTGGGTTTGTACTTGCTGCTGTGCAATTTGTGCCTTTTCATTACTAATTGTAAATGGTACTTACAAAGTGTTTTGAAAATGATGCCCTGTTTTAGATTTAAGTATTTTTTGTATATTAACTACCTTTTGTTGCAGCTTTTTGTGACGTATTTTCAATATCTTCTATTTATTACAGGAAAACGAAATTTTAATCAAGATCGTCAATGTTGTGATGTAAGGATGTGACGTTAAAAAATATGTGACAATAATGAGATAATAATGAAATCATCTCGCTATGATTTCCCAAACCATTATTTTGCTATTACATTATTAAATATTGAACCTTACATACTAAATTAGCATTTTACCGTGCTAGCCACTTCAATCAAAAAATTCTCCTTTTTGGTTCCAAATTCAAAATTATACAGCTATTTCCACGTGTATCTGTGTTTCTCATACCGTCATTCATTTGATTTATTTTTCTGCTTTTCTCTGTTTAGCGTCACTAATTTTGAAATGATAAATTTGAAATTCACCGTAGCACTAAGTAGTTCTGTAGAAACGGCTCGAAAAGTTAATAATGTGTACGGTACTCGTGTCGCATAAGAATGGTGGGTTTTTCGCAAGTTGAGTGTAGTAAACCGGCAAACACGTGTCTACTGCTACGTTATATTACTTAATCAGCACAATAATAAAGAATTTTTAAATAAAATCATTATTGGTTTTAAAAAGTAAATTATTTACGTTAATCGGAAGTGCACATCGCAATAGATGGATCCTGGAAAGTCAGACAAATACTGACCCAAGAAAAAATTGACCCAGAAAGAGATACTTGTAAGTGTTGTAAGTGATTGGTTGACTAATGCTAGTGTCAGTGATTACAGTTTTATCAAATCTGGCCAGACGATTACGGCAGACGTCTATTGTCAGCGATTTCAAACCGTGATGGAAAAGCTAGCTGATAAACAACCGAGGCTGGTTCTAGGCTACAGCTGCTGCACGACAATGCTAGAGCACACAATGTACGATAAACGGCTACCAAGTTAGAAGAGCTTTATTGGAATGGTTAAGACCATCATACTGACCTTACTCTAACAGATTAGGTACATATTTTATT
The DNA here is from genome assembly GCA_002245505.1 of Calephelis nemesis. Classification (NCBI taxonomy): domain Eukaryota; kingdom Metazoa; phylum Arthropoda; class Insecta; order Lepidoptera; family Riodinidae; genus Calephelis; species Calephelis nemesis. Next base: position 78,292 of record NJDD01001200.1, on the reverse strand, counting down.
GAATCAATCAACTGTTTTTGATTTTGATTCTCTCGTAAAAAACGCCAAATTCATAGGCAAGGACCTAAAATTATCAAATAAAAGACCTTAATATAGTTAAGTTTTTTTTTGAAAATACAAAAATAATTTTGTTTGCATATGAAATTCAAAGGTTTATAGAATTTTTATTTCTATAGGTATATTAAATCAAATCTTACATTCAATGTTTACAATTAAATGATGGGACGATCCCATCATCTGTTAATGTATTGTTATGAGTTTGCTAATTACAACAGACCATCTGCCTTTCTGGCTGGCAGTTCGAAAGAGGTGAGCGCAGGTTAAGTCATTACAAACAAGACCGTTGGTAGCAAAGTGTTATATTTCCTCCGTCATAATGGCTGTCATGTTTTAGTGTTGAAGATAGGGCAGCCGGCAGGCTTGACTCTCTCTTCCTCCCCCTCTCTATCTCTTCCTCCCATCCTCCCCTTTTCCACCATCCCTCTCTTTATCTATTTATCGAGCAGCTGCACAGCACTCGACAACGAGTGAAAGTCTTTTATTTTTTTTTAATTACGTTCAGTTACCACTTCTTAAATTTGCTGCATACAAATGTCTATCATTGTAAACTTTTGGATGAATTTAAAATTACTTTTATTATTATTACATTTGTTGTAAGAAACGGTGACATAATTTCATTCATAACTACTTTTACAATTTTCCTGAGCTAAATATTATAATTAGGATTTCAGTCTGTGTTACAATACTCAAATTTGCTGCATACCATAGAATTAAATACAACACATTTCGTTGAAGAATTGTTAAAGGAACCACAACTTCGTAAAATTAAATTAAGCATCTGGAAAATCTTTTTAACTAATAGATATTATATGAGCATGAATGAAAGATGTTCTTTCGCCTAATTGCCTCTGTGGTCTAGCGGTCTCGCTTCGGAATTGACTTCTTGAGATCCCTGGTTCGACCCCCGGATCGGGCAACTAAAAGACTACAACATTTGTATTTCAATTTTCTACTAAATATAACCTTGCCCAGGATCGGATATATGCCCGGTTTGGTGATAGGCTTGCCACCTATCACATTGTCATAGTGTCTTCGTCTAGTTGTCGGCGCCCTGGTTGTACCTCTGCCCAACTTTTCGAGGATATGAGCGTGAAGAGCTTTCACTGAAGAGCTGAAGCTTTCTTTCTTTTTTTCTTTGACTTTTGTTCTTTAAAGACGTGCTTGTCCAATAGACTCGAGGTGATACGATCTTGCTGCGAAAAGAGCAAATGCTATAACATTTGTAAGTATTGAAGGTCATACCGTTGCGGGTATCAGAACAAGCTGGCCAATCTGTCGAGGCTACTCTCAAGTTTATAAGTGTCGATCATTGACACGTCTGTAAAAATTCAGGACGTCCGCAAATAAAAGTCTCTTTGAATTTAAAAAGTATATAGGAACATTACGCATCGAAAAATTAAAGAGAATTGGACCGGGACGATAGCCTTGAAGCACTCTAGCCAGTGTTTCAAAAATCTTCGATTGAAAGCCTGTAATGACTACAACCGACTCTCTATTGAAGAGGTAAGATGTGAACCAGCTCAACAACGTTCCATTTATGCCATTCTGCTTTAGCTTTTCCAAGAGTATCACATGGTAAACCAAAGGTTCTTATATTTAGATTCAAAAAACAACATTTGATTAGACCGCAAATGCTTAGCTATCGTAAGCAATACACCACCGTGATCCATCTCTGCTCATAAATCTACTTGTCTTTCTGTCTCTTTTATATACCACATTCTGTTTTCTTAATTATATGTAGTAATATTATAAATATATACAAGTTTTTACTTAAAAAATGCAACTCAGTGTACCTCTACCTACCTATATGCATAGTAAACATCCAATTACGATATGAAAAATCTATAAGACATGAGTTATAAATTACGACTGAATATATAATAATACTATAGTTTGTGTACGTTGGCTAGAGACACCTGTGTTACGCATCTACTGTGGAACAAAAAATCTTTGCATTCGGAAAGACTTGTGTGGATTATTTGCCTTAAATTTACTTGTCATCAAATTGAAAACTAAATACATATTATTCTCTTTGTATTTGATGGAAAAAGCTTTTATTCATCTTTTGTGTACAAAAAAATTAAGGAATAAATATCTTACTTTAGAAAATAAGTATTTTTACGTCAATATCCCTGAAGGGGTAACAGAGGCACAACAAAGTGTTCAGGATTAACCAAAGGTATCGAGGTTCTACAATGTAGCTGGCGGCATACCTATCGCCAATCAGGCACTTATTCAATTCTAGTCAACTAAGTTTTTAGGAAATTTAAAAACACATTGTTGAGACAACACATTTAATTGCCTCTGTGGTCTAGCGGTCCGGCGTGGCGTCAGACTTGATTTCTTGCGATATCGGACTCGATCCCAGGGTCGGACATCAAATATGTAAAAAACTTGTATTTTCAATTTCCTAGCGAAAATAACGTTGCCCGGGAATAAAAATGTGCCCGGTTGGAGATAGGCTGGCCACCTATCACATTGTGAGTCCTAGTGTCTTCGGCTAGTCATTAGTGTTCTGTTTGTGGCTCGGAAATATATATTTTTGAGTTACCCGACCTAGAAATCGAATTCGAGACCTTACCTGTTCATGTCAAATACCAGACGACAGGATGAAAGAGGCGATAAAAGTTGAATTTTATGATCTACATTATTTTCTTAGTTATCTAACAGCCACCAGAAAATGTTTTCAAGTCGACTGTATTTTTCATATTTTTGCTATCTTTAAGTTACGTGGATCACACTTATTTATTTTGGGTTTAATTATTTTTTTTATCTGCGATCCCTGAATATTAGGACAGAGATTTCCCAATAACGTCGGTGATACTGTGTCTCTTCAACATAGACTATGAGATCACATTCTTAGTCATACTAATTACATTACCTACTCCATCCAAAGAATAGCTATAAGAACAACCAAACCGACTAATTCGGATTAGCTAGCATTTATAGACCTAAATATCTTAAAAGAAACAACAAAACAATTAGGATTTTAGCAAACGGCTATACGAATTAAACTGTATGGAATGGTTTTATTGGAAAATAACCAACGACTTCACTATTGAGAGGTTTATACGTCCTATCGCCCCTATATAACCCCGTGTAACAACGGAACATGAACGATGATGTTCCGTTGTTACACGGAGTTAAGCGGGTGTTAAAAATGAGTACTATTATGTGTATGCCAAATTTCATCGGAATTCCTTTAATATATGTTGTTTTAAATAAATATGTATAACCTTTTGAGTTACGAGTATCTTTACGTTTTAAACATTAAATATCAATTCTCGATATTGAACTTGCAAGGAAAGTTTCTTAAACTTATCTAATTTCACATCAGTAATGAAACAATAGCCAATATAGAATTTGACACCAAGACTAGTGTTACGTAAAATAAAACGTTAGATTGCGGTCGCACATCTAACCGCTGCGCCGGCGCATCCACGATATTATGAACGTTGCACTTTAGAGCGAGAAGGCAGTCTTCCGTCTTCTTCCCCCACGGCCGGTCGCTGCACGTGTGCCCTGACAAAAACGGGTTTTGCTCGAGGACGGCACAAGATTTTATTAATTTGTATTTCTTGTACATTTTGTATTTTACCTTCGTAGCCCTGATGTCCTGGTGCTAGTCATCGATCTTACTGATAACAAATTGTTTTCTTTGTTCTGTCTGTGTGTTTGCTTTATTTTTTATGAATTTGTCATTATTTTTGTATTTAACTTTTTCTTTAAAATTTTAGCATTGCTATTTCAAGAATAGGATTTCGTTTTTCATTTTTTATTTATAAGTAACAGCAACATTAATAAGAATCGAAATTAAAAGCAATATTCTTATATTATTTAAAAACAATGTTATAATGATGTGTCTTCATTTTTAAATCCTATTACCTAGGACCAAATATTGACTAATCTCTGCTAAAACCTATCAATTGAAAAAAAATGGTAGGGATGGACAAATAAATTATAAGGTGTTGTAGGTACCTAAGACAAAATTATAATTTAATAACACACAGTAAATAAATTTAATTTAATACAAATTTCTCTACACCTAGTTTCTTGCAAGGAAAAAAGAGAGTAGTGAGTGTCAAGTAGCGAGAGAAAAAAACTTTAATGCACGGTTACAGCCGCAGGTAATGTCTTTAAATTATTGAGACAATTTAATCACTCGTGCTATTTTCTTTTTTAACCGACTGTAAAAGAGAAGAGTCTCAATTCGACTGCATGTTTTTTATTTCGGTATTTGTATCTTTGTTACGCGATTACTCGCCCAATCGGCTTGTTTTAGAATTAACATAGATTTTGATTCCGATGTGGCCCCATAACAATGTTATCTATTCCGATTAGTGTTTTTTGATTTCATTCATCAATGATGATGTCGTCGACTTAGACAAAAAATGCATTATTAAGTACAACTTAAAATGACTAGTAGAGTGTTGATAACATTTCTGTGGACCTTGGAATCGTTAGCTTTATCTTTTGAAAAAAACGACGGGTTTCACTCCGGGAATACGTGCAGAAGTGAAAACTTAAATATTAACGTTGTGCATTTTTATGTTTTGTAATGGTTAGAGAATAATTGTGCATGAATTGCTTAAATTATCAATATGAAAGTACTATCATTTATGTGATAGAATACAATATTCATTTATTGCGCTATAGTACACAAACATGACAATACGATCATTCGCACAAGCGGCCTGCGCCGTCTTACGAATTTTCGATCAGGACATATGTCATGAAGCAAATTTAGAAGATTTTACCCATTCCAAAAAACGTGCGCAACGCCGCTAAAGAAGTTTTAACTTCAAAAAAGACGTGGTCCAAAATAAAATAGAATTGTTTTTTGTAGTTTTATTGCTTCAAATTCAATTGTTTGCATGGAAAGGCAAACAAACGAACAGATTTATTCTTAGTAAGAAATACGCGTCATCTAAAAGATAAAGGTTATAATAATGTGATCCTAGCCTGAAGGTGGGGCGCCTTATCGGCAATTCACAACACTACCGAACTTTAGCTTTATGACGACAGGAATAAGTAAAACGACAGATTCAGTCTTATCGAGTCAACGCCAAATGAAGCCTAGTCATAGACACGATGTTGTAGCAAAATAAATCGACGTAAACCTGATGCAAAATAAAGTGGGAGCTCAGGAATTGGCACTAGTAGGATATGAACTGGAATAGCTCATACTTTAAATTTCGTCTACTAACATTTATATAACAAAAGTGTTAAAACGCGAGCTTAAACGCGCATACTTGCAATATCTTCTTTGTAATTTTTTAACATAATTAACAAAATGTTTTTTTTACAGAACGACCTTACTCGGAGTCCGATCTACCTCGAGCTCAACAACCAACACAACAGTGTCGTCGCTCTGCTTCATCGCCTCCTCTAACCCTCAATTTCGACTCCGACCTCGAGGATGACGTTTTCATAAGTCCGCGAACCGACAACGGAAATGATCCATTTTCAACGACCAACCTTGAGATATTTAGGTATGGGAGTCCTAGAACTCCTGCGGGGGTGCTACTCAATCCCAGACGGGAGCGGTTCACGTTTGCTGTGACGAATGAAAAGCATTGGCGGGACAAGGGCGGGACGGATGTGGCTGATGGAGTAGTGGAAGCTGATGAGGTAAATATTTACTTTAATTAACTAGATTATATGATTACATAATTATTTTTAGAACAAATATATATTATTAGAATAAATTAATCAGCACGTTACATATAAAACTATTAATTTTATTGTTGGAGTACATTTAAAGCAAGACCTGTGTGGGGTATACTTGACGATTTCTAATTTAAAATTCAGTTGTTAAACATCAATTGGGTATCGAAATAATGTATACTAGCCAGATTGGTGAAATTCGTGCACTTGGCACTCGATAGGTACTCTCTTGCTGCTGCACAGGGAGTGAAGATGTTATGTATGTATATTCCAGATTTTAATTGGTCACTTCATAATGTGTGTGATTTCTAAACTGCAAACATCATGACTTGTATAAAATATGAAGCAATCTGCAAAGCACATACCTACTACAAAACAAAAAAAAAAGAATGAATTGTAGGCCCATTCACATTTTAACTTTTAGCTCTCTCCCACAAGAACTCCTTTGAAGGGTATAAAATTATCTTAGAACCTTTTTCAAAATACACAGAACCTACCTGCCGAATTTTGTGAAAATCATTTCATTATTTTTTCGAGGTGAATCGCTGTTAGGATACAGAAAGATAGATAGAGCGACAGATAAAAAATCTGCAAATGCTATAAATGTAATTTAATCATCTGCACCACAGTTTTTCTTTTAAATCAGTCCATTACAGACTTTTTCTTAATAAAGATGAGGTGATGCGCAGATAAATAATAAACACTTCACTATTTAACTGTATACCTACTTAGTAATAAAATTATTGAGATGATATGTGATAGTTAAACAAGAGTTATAGTTTCAAAAGAATTTAGTCTGTATATGGAAGACATTTAAATAATAAACAGGTTTCAAGGACACTTATTTTTCAAATATAACCTATGCATGAAACTCTGATCCAGTCTTACAAATTTATATCAATATAAACCAAATATTTTGTGGAAACGTGCAAACAAAAAAAGTGCCAACAAATGGGCCACCGAAAGTAACTCAGTTAACAATAATCTATGAAAGCAACAATTATTGTTCTACAATACTATAATAGAGTATTTCCTACAATCACGCACGAGCCACAAACCTTTGTTCTCTAAATGAATCATTGCTGAGTCGGTGAACCGTGCATCATACAACATTTAATATTTATGCCATAGTTAATGGAGGCGATGTTAACACCTTCTGGAAATTGAACGTTGCATTTAAAAAGTGCAGTTGTGAGATTTGTTATCCGTTCTTAATCCTCAAAATTTTAACAGTTAGAAAAATTGAAAGAATACGAAATGTATGAAAACTATCTAGGCGAATTATTGCGCCCCGTCCAGGCCCGTCCAAACGTGCGCTATCTATCCTTAGTACGAGTACGTACTAGATTTAAGTACGCTGAAAAGTTGATTGCTGCTTTATTTTGTCTGAAGCTTCAAAAATACTGCTGTTTTTTTTTCTAATATTTATGAATGCAAAGGAAATCGAAGTTTTGATTTGCAGTTTTGATGGGTGTCTACATACTACGTAGGTATCCTACCTTATCGAATGGGCACTTTTAGCACTTAAGATTAAGTAGGTGTATTGAAATTATAAAAAGCAATGTTCGCTAACTATAAACTTTTGAACAACTCAAAGGATTAATAGATGAATGTAGATTTTCAGTAAATCTAGTTTTGTTATATGGTAATTATTTACTGTCTGCTAATTAAGTTAATTGACATTTGCTTTACGTATTAAAATAGTGTAAAAAGTTGTGTAGGTATGTAAGTAAGTAGGTAATAGTATGTAAGTAAGTAGGTAGTAGTATTTTGTAATAGCGAAGTCTTTTGTATTAGTTAATACTAATCGATTTCGGAAGCTCTTTTGTAGCCAATGTTCTTTAATAAGTTGTAATATGAAAATGTTTTAGTAGGAGTTATAGGTAAATATTATTTTTTATATCATCTCACCAAATCCGAAGATATCACAGTTACGAGCTGAACCAATTTTAAACTACAACCATCACTTGGATAGACTTACACAAAGACAGTCTGACCCAAAACTCGAATGTTTGAAGGGATTTCGGAGTAGAGATGTAACAAACGCATCGCTGCTAGTAGAAAAATTTTATTAAGGAAAAAAGGAAGTTGAACTTTTTTTGGGTGCTGTAACGTCAGCGCTTAGTGCTTATGATAAGACACCCGATCATTGCTATTTCAAACGAAGGTTTGTAAAGCTTTATTACAATGAAAAATGAAGATACCTTTCAGTTGTCAAAGAAGTTGTTTTTTTTTCTAGATGCCATAAATCAATTTAATAATAATAGACTCTAAACTAAAAACTAAAAAATAAAATAAAAAATCCTCTATACTGTTGGAGCTATTTCGAAGAAACATATTACACACTAACAAATATTTAAATTTTTTTTGTGACCAATGAAGTTCCTGTCGAAAGAGAAATAAAAGCTCTCCATCAACAAATTGCTGTTTAAAACGATCAGGCGGTAGCTCGTAAATAGCATAAACATAGGCTGTACAATCAATATTGTTAATGCATCAATAAAATAAAAAGTGCTGACTGAAGCGGAAATTAAATCTTTCTTAATACGGACCGCTCGGTTTACGTCCAAATAAAATATCCTGCAACAGCTTTGTCTTTATTGATACGTAGGTATGGGTTGCGTACAATATTTTCATTAAAATAAATGAGATTTTCGAACAACTTTCGATGTGAAATTGGGAAGCAAAAAAAACCAAACGAGCTTACTATTAGATTATATCACCGCTGACAACTCCTGGGAGTAGAACACAGGTTTAAAGCCTAATATTTTATTCAGGGTTACAGGGTATGTCGAAGATAAGATCTGTTAAGCACCGTTACTGATTGGTTTAACTACCAGATATCCTATCCTTAACCGTTTTCGAGATATTCAAATTTATTTTTTATTTTTTTAAATGCTGGTTTTTCGACTATTAGATTAGATATTTCAATATATATATTATAATTATTGTAATTTTCAGTTTCATATTATTTCAAATCATTGAATTTTTACATGTTAAATAAAATGATTTATGACCTCAACAGTTAAAAGTGATCGTAAGGTAACTAAACAGGTCGTCAACAACACAGTCTCAAAATTAAAAAAAGCTAATTAAAAATTTGAAAGTTTCTAAATCATTAAGTCAATTGTTTTTCAAATACATTTAATAATATCGAAGTCTTATGATCTATCTAATGAGATATACCAGAGTAGGGTATTATGAGAATTCATTTAAAAATATACGTTTATAATCTACAGGTGAGGCAAAACAAATATGGCTTTGATTTTTCCCTTGACCGGGTAGAAAGCAAAGTAAAACAATGAGTGAGTACAAAATAATATTTTTAATCTTCTAAGAAAACATAATATCTTCTTCTGAATTTCATGTTCAATATGTTCACCCCTGTTTTGCAGACATCGTCGCATTATTTTACGAAGATTTTTACGAGTACTATACCAGTAGTTAAAGTCCTTCTAATTTCATTTGCAGCATTAACAACTCTTTCTCTCAATTCTTCAACTGACGAAATTGAATTGGGCTCACTACACACGAGGCTCTTTCTGTGCCCCCGTGCATAAAAATCCATAAGGGTTAGGTCCGCACTTCTGGCAGGTCAGGGTAAAGGCCCACCTCGTCCAATCCATTTGTAGGGGTAACTTGTGTCCAGCCATTCTCTGACACTTCTACTGAAATATGTATAGCATATTTCACAACAGATTTAACAAGATGACGATGATATTACAGCCACACGCGGCCTGTTGAAATAACAACACGGAAGTCATCTTTGATTGTCTTTAGCTACTTATCATTCACGTATCGCATAATACTTAAATTTATTTACATTCAGCGCAAAAGCAACTTGGCAAGACGCCATTTTGAGTTTATTTCTGATATTTCATCTAGGACTCTGTGTCAGATTGTTATTTGAGCATTCATTTACTATAGAGTATAGCAGATACTTTTGTATTGTAAGTTGTTGACATGTATAGTATATATCACATTTTTTCAGGTAAAGGTAAATAAGCAGAGCTCAAACAGCAGAGCACAAAAAGATATGTCATTACCCAATCTGGGTACCAACCCGAACAGAAAATACTGATAGTGTGAAACAGAACTTAGAGGTGTAGAAGAATAGCCTACTTGTTGGCTGTCTTATGACAGTCGCAGTTACCTTACTATTGTTATACATGTAAAATCGACTTCATTTCGCATTCAAAACATTTTTTTTTGCCTGTGACATGATTTGTATTGCACTGATATATTTGACTTTTAACCTATTATTATTTAACCCATTTTAAATCTATTAAAACTTTGCAATTTGCATAAAAAGCATTGATTTTAAGTGAAACTAATATTCATGTTGCAAAAATGTTATAAAACATTTTTTTAAATAATTCTTCACTTGTTGGACATTGATCAGTTTTAAATGAGAGCACACGAATAACGTTAGCTTAGCAACTTAAATGTCTTATCAAGACTGGTCCATCCAAAAGAAAATCATGAAAAAACAAATCGTCGTATTAGTAGAAAATCGGTAGAAGTTTCTCGATACAATTTTCTCAATGCAATTTTTCTATTTCCAATAGTAAAATACTGCATAATATTTTTAAGTCCTCTGCCACCCTAAAACCCTCAAAAGATGACTTTCGTAGGTTTACGTTTACAGGGAAATAAACTTATTTCAGTATTTAGTACTAAATTAATTGCCCCACAAAACATTGTTGGGGCGAAGAGCAGGATTTACGCCTTATTGGACGGATTTGATGGTAGCACTTCGGATTACTGGCAGTGACTCACTTTACGTGTGTTTCATAAAGTTTAGATTAACTGCTGCCGTTAACATTTTTTAGTGTTGGCTCTATTTAGTTAGTGATAGAATAATTCACGGTAAAATGTACATTCGAAATGGTACGGGAAGAAAAATATGTTTGTATAGATTAAAATTCAACTGTTTACGCTACCAATAACTCGTAAGAGGTAAGAGTCGGTTCGTTTGTCTCTACTTGCATAGCAAGGTCTGCTGGTTGACGAATCAAAGGTTGGTATTACATCCATACCTATTCCTGCCACCGTAATGCTAATGTTTGTATACAGTGAAGTGAGTAATTGAGTGTGCATAAACTTCCTTATAGACATCATGTTACAAGTACTTGGGATGATAAGCCTATTGCGCACGTCAACCGTCTATCCTACCCTCTGGACCAGGCAGTGTCATTTTGGCAATCGTAATAGGTAAGTCTTTGGATCCTTAGCTGAGATGTTTGGCAACGCATCTGTGATACTCCTGGTGTTGCGGATGTCCGTGGGCAGCGGTGATCACTTTCGATCAGGCGACCCAAATTGCTCGTTTGCCTCCTCTTGTATAAAAAAGGGTGTTTGTGAATAGGAATCTGTCTATTCCGAATTATAAAAGAGTGATTGTTTGGTTACGTCAGAGGCATACAATTCTAGCCTTAGCTTAGCAATTAACTTTAAGCATTTTAAGTGTTTATTAGTGAAGTCTATATTTTGTTTAAGCATATAAAAAATCTGTTGCGTGAAAGATAATGTACTTCATTGTATTATTAATTACTAACTTCAAAATGACCTTGCAGTTCAAGCGCGTGTATGTATGTTTGTGTAGCAATAAACCCAGCGATACACAACGCCAACTGTCATAACACCATTACGTTTATGAAGATGTTAATGCTCACTGAACTGGTCGATATCAGTTCAGATATAACTATAGTGAAACTGTTACTGTTTGGTACTGTACCTAACAACATATCTTCTGCATAAATTAATCCCTATTTCACGTGGTCATCGCAAATAATTTGAACATAGTTTGTGATCTTCATACATTTATAAGAAAAAAACGCCAAAGTAGGATTTGAATTCTCACCAGTCAAACTGGCAGAAAATCATCAGTGGGAAACGAAGGTTGCGGTTTAAATGTCTGTTTGAGATGAACCATTGTGTTTTAGAATTACAAAAACTAAATTTTAAAGACTTTAATAAAAAAATAAGAAAAGAGGCAAGGTGGTAAAATACATTAAAATAAAAACGACTTGAGTTTGGATATTTCCTAATAGACCAATACATTAATAGTACTACTGGTGTAATAGACAGTAATTTCCTAATAGATCCTTACAGATAATGTAAACATACATTTTAGAGAGCTATTCTTGTAGAAATTCACAGCGGGAGAGCTCCTACTAAGTAAGACGCAATAACCATTTGAAACCATGTCTCATTAAAAATAATTCAGACTTGAAACTCAGCTGAATGAAACTTAACTGTGACACGGTTCCTTCGCACATTAGTTAGTTCATAATTGATTATTACAGTATTTTTTATTGACATACATAACATGTACTTATTGCCATTTAACATAAACACTAAATTTGGGGACATATAATTGTACAAATTTTATTGGTTTTGTCTGTCGCACTAAAACAATTATAAAAAAAGGAAAACAGTTTTTTCTTTGCACACAGAAATGCTAAGGGTCGTTAAATATTTAAAACTGAATTAGCTTCCAACCTAACGCTAAAAATATTTGACAATTTAGCCATTATTAATTTTAACTAACAAACTTGCAAGCAACTTTAGATAATTCAATTCGAAACGACTTTAATTTTAATATTATGTTATCGTCTAGATCCACAAAACTGAGTATTTTTTGTTTTCAATTTTTCTAGAATTCAATCGTCAGATCCAGACTTGGCGGTAATGAGACTTGGAAGCACGAGTTTTCAATTAAAAAGTTTTTTTTTTAATTGAGATCATAAATGCAATATTAAAAATTTGATGTTGAAAATTATGAACTGAATAAACCATAACTCAAATCCCGAACTCACAATGGAAACCCCCAAACAATGTCTCAAATTGTAATATAGTTAAAAGGCGTATTTGTGTCTCATGATAATGTTCTACTCGATCTGAAGAGCAGACAAAAGGCTGCATTAAAATTAAACAAGGTAAGGACACTCTCAAAAATTAAATGCGCTGAAAATCGTAAGGGACACCGGATCTGAATTACTTTTGTATTTTGCCTCCAAAATGTGTATCCACATTTTCAAGGATCACTAGAGGGTTTCGAGCTTTTTGTTCAGCGTGTCCGCTTCCAAGCCCTTCGTCTACTTCCCCCGCAATACCTTATTCAAGTCTGTTAATATTCATAAGTAAATTGGTGGGATGATCTGTCACGGACGAGACGTCTACAAAATGTTATTCCATTTTTTGTTGCTCTTTAGATTATAATTATTTTGGGCTTCTGTGATTCAAATATCAACTTCACTTTTATGCCTTAGTAAGTAAAATTGTATTCGTTGAACTAATATTTTTTAAATAGACATCTGCTCACATTTACTACACGAAATCAAAATATCGAACACAATAATAAAAATCGAAAAACTTGCTTGTTAGCAACACTATTTATGTTCGATATTTTTCTACCTATAAAATTACTGACCTATTTTAAAAATTAAACAAATTTTAAACAATGATGACATTGAAAATGCAATTTCATAATGAGTTCTGAAAGCAAAAGCATCATTTGCATAGAAACTATAATACAACGATCAAAAAAATTATCTATTCAAATCTATATGTTCTAACATTCTGTTATTACTTATTTAAAATAATTAAAATTCTGTTCTATTCTAAATTCCAAATTTAAAACGCTCAATGCTCGCAAATATTCAGGGGTATTTCTGTGCCAAGTAAACACCTGACTCATTTAAATATTTCCACCCCTCAAGACTGTGATTCCCATAAGAGATTAAAAAGAAAGCCATCGCATTGTGAGGACGCCCACTTGTACGCGACGGAGCAATCATCCGAGACGCTGGCAACGAAAAAAGACCGACGGAACACTGTGGAAAAGCGAAAAACATCGCGAAAAAGTAAAACAAGTTAAAGAAGGGTGCTCACAAACGAAATGGAGATCGTGGATTTGTAAATGACGAGGTTGCTGAATATGTGGGCCCGTGATAATGGAGACATGTCAGCTTTTTGTTGTACTAAGTAGCTAATGTACGTGCGGTAGTCAAAGAAACTTTAATAGAGATGTGAAATATTTCTAGAAATAAAAAATAAATGAGCAAACAACCATGCCATAATTTCGGGGATAACTTTTGATTGACAGTAATAAGTTCTTTTAGGGCTGATTTCATCGATCATATAGAAAACCGAGTTAATTAAACTGTTCATCTGTAACCGATAAAAAAGTACTGTTGATGTAGTCTTACGCGTGTACTATGAGACGGGTGTACTACAGAAAAAAAAGAATTGACGATGTGTTGTTTTATAAGACCGGATGCGTGTCAAACCTACTTCATCATCATCGTCATTGTAACATCTTTGTAACACTCATATTCCACAAATAAATATTTTTTCTTTCTTTCATAAATAAGATTGCCAGCCACCATGTCCTCCAAATTTTACCATGACTATAGTCAGAACTGAAATTAAAACGGCATGTAGAATTAAGATGACGTTACCCTAAAGAGGACGTCGTTGCACATCTCCCTTGCCTGCTGGACTAAATACACTGAGAAAATAATTAAGTAATCTACATCTATATACACGCACACACACATATAATATAATCCTTATTTGTCGTGTTATTGACCGTGTTATGAAATACAAAAATTAAATAATAATAAAACGTGTTTTAGTCTCTCTGATGGTGCTATCATATTGAAATTATTTTATAATTTCGAATTTAAAAATGTTTATGTATAATGTAAATAAATCTTACAAGTACTCATCTACATTTCTCTAACTATTAATCTGAAAAGAACATAATAGGCAATAGCCTTTTATAATAATAACAATTTTATTGATCTTAATTAAACATCCATGTAATTTCTCATATTTTTCTCACTATTTCTCTCACTATTTTTTTGTTTCAATTTTTATTTCCCCCTCTATGCAGTCTACTAAAATCTGAAGCACTATGCAGTTTAATTTCCATATATACATATTATAGGAACAATCATTGTCAACTTTTTTTGTAACTCTAAAAATTAAAAAAAAGGGAATGACGTAATAATTTTAAGTTTCATAATCAAGTAGTTAATTCTAACAAATTCAATATTAGTAGAGATATATATTTAAATTAAAAATAAATTATACTCGAACTCTACTAAGAGTTTGAAAAGCTACCTGTTGGATTAAACAAGTTGCACTTGCTCTTTACAACATACCGATGATTAATATCAAATACAATATAATTTACTACACAAAATAACAAAAAACTTTTACATAAAAAAACATTTTATTTCTCTAAGTGACAATAAATATTACACAATTGAGGTAATTCAAACCGTATATTTGATTGATTTATAATCAAATATACCCGCGTAATAGCACTCAATAACTTCCCGTGATCTCTTTTGCGTTACATTGAAGGATTTCATATGAGCGTCTTTATCTTTAATAAAATGACACTTTCATTTAAAATTTCCACATCAAAATACCACAGACTTGCATTTCAAAGCAATGTTTTAAAAGCGGATCCTCTTTTCAAATATAGCATTGATATGTACAGTCTTTGTGTTTGACTTCAAAAATCTTGTAAGTTAAGTGCTAAAAAACAAATACTCGTACAAAGCACTTCCCGCAGTCGATGATAAAGCTTCAAGAAGCCAGAAGATGGCGAGCTAGACGTTTTTACGGTATAGAGGAAAACGGATCGAAAATAAAGAAGAAAAAATCGAGACATCTCTAGAAGCGACGGGTCTCAAGCATTGGATCTTGAAATTCTCTGGGCGTCTGTTAAACCTTCGTGCAAGATCTAGAATTCTTATTTCGAACTTTTCTAGTTTCAGTTAACTCCATTTGTCTATGTTTATTCACTTTGTAAATAGTTTTACAGATTTACAGCAAAGAAAACGTTATCTTTTTTCTTTAAATAGGTATTTTTATGAAAAGTCAAAAAGATAATTTCAATACATATACATACTATACTAACTGACCCGGTGAACTTCGTATCGCTTAACATTAGCTACTCACAGTGTGATAGGAAAAAATAAACATATTAATATATAATGCATGACATTTTTTCACATTTTCCCGGTCTTTCTGAAAAAAGTAATTAAAAAAGTAATTCATGAAATACCTATTTAACTTCTATATAAAGTCATATTGGCCTGACTTTATATAGAAGTTAAATACTTAATTTCTATATAAAGACTTCTATATAAATAGTTAACTTGAATAAAATTTAAATAGAATCTATTATAATACGTTGCCGTGCTATTGCAAAGTTATTGCAAGTTACCCTATATAGAAAAAATAGTTTTCTATACTGTTACTCACTTCCACTCATGGCTTCGCCTGCGTGTCAAATTATATTCTTTTACAAATTGCAGACTTTGTTTTATTATGACGTATAAATTGTATCCCTGTAGAGTTTCATCTAAATCCGTTTAGTAGTTTTTGCGTAAGAGAGTAACAAATATCCATTCATTCTTACAAACTTTAAAATTTCTATAAATTTTAAAGAAAGAAAAAATTTCGCCCCAGACAGGATTTGAACCTGTAACCTTTCGTCTCAACTTTAAAATTCGAGAACTTTAAAATTCTTAATATGTGATAAAAAGGATATCATTTTTTTTAAACAAAGGTAATATTT
>NJDD01001200.1:39095-53017 GCA_002245505.1 Calephelis nemesis | reverse complement strand
CAATTTTTGTTTTTCGGAGTTTTTTTGGTTTTTTTTTATTACAATAGAAGCCAACTGCTTCCAACCTCGCTTTCTTACTTTCTTCCAGCTCGGTAGAACAAAGCATCGGTTAATCTAATCGTTTTGGTAGCAGTGTTTGCGACGACAAGTTTCGATTTTATACATCCCCATCCCCATCATTGTTGTCTAGAACTATATTTAGTAATTGGCCACATTCCAATTCGACAATAGTGAATAGAAATAATAAGACTCATTACAAAAACTATTTGTTTATTAAATGAATAATAATAACAAATAAACATCCCTGGACAAGGACAATTGAATCTAACCCCAATGTAAGCAAACTATATGCCTGTGTTATGGGCGTTAGTCAACAATTCTAATAAATAAATAGATACTAGAAATACTTAAATAGATACCAGAAAAAATTTTAATAAATACCCAGACCCGGAAATGCAGACACCTAAATTTTCATTACACAAATGTCTGCCCCCGTCGGGATTTGAACCCAAGTCTCGCAGTTGGTCAGTGTAGTTAGGCGTATACGGTAGCCTGGCGACTAACGAGGCGGTCCAAAATTAATGAAAATACAAATGCTTAATTTATCGAGACCGTGTTAGTCTGGAGGTAAGATAGTTGCTATCGGAATCAGAATTTACACCAACTTTAACATTAACAGGTGATATACGATCATACAATCTATTATTATTACTATTTTTGACGCCACCATTTGTAGGTACATGATTTTCTTGAAATGTAATAGCTTTAAACGAACAATTTGTTGTATATATAGGTATAAATATATATAGGTATGTACCTATACCAAATACATTTGTCTCTAAATCATGGAAACTGCTCCAACGTTTTTAATTTTTGAATACGTCGTTTAAAAAAAATACAGAGCAGAGCTAAGAGTCATCCAGGTTCCTGTTTTTAAGTACAAAAAAGTAAACAATTACAATATATTGTATCGTCGCTAACCTTTGTTGTTTTAAATATTTGCATAAAGCATAATGTAGCACAAAATGGTCACTCTTATCACAGTATGTGCTTTTACTTCAATTATATTCAAACATCCTTCAAATTCCCCCAAAGGTATCTAAATTCTATTGTTCCTAACTTCTAGTAATTTTATGTTATTTTTATTCCCTATGGCTCTTTTACTGTGTCATCATAAAATAGGGAATACGGGATTTCTTATAAAAATTAAACTCTAAAGAAAAGCCCCTTATCTGTGTTGTTAAAAAAAAACATTATTTTTTTATTATTGTTTTTAAAAGGAATCGTGATCCCGACATTTTGTTTTAACATTCGAATTTCAAATAAAAGGCGCGAAATAAAATGCGCGTAAAAGTGTTTCAAAGTTTTTATTATTAGCAAAATGAAGAATTAGACTTGGATTATAATTTCGAGATAGCGGAACGTTCTTTTTATTAATGATATTAAATTTTTATGGCGGGCAATCGCTAAATCTACCTATTGTTCAATGAATATTAAAAAAAGCTTATAAAATTTGTAACGGTTATTTTTGATTGTGTAATTTGTTTTCTTTTAGACATAATCGTGTTATAGATGCTGAGAAACATTTTTTCCAAATTTTTAGACAACCGATTATTACTTGACACATTCAGCATAACGTCTACATTACACTTGCATATAACAAAGTGCTAAATCTAAAGCATGCCAGTTTAGAGATTGATAAAACAGACATACTTTTTCTTTGAAATGGCTAATATTTTTAGCTAATCGCGAGGTTTTTACAACTTCACCGGACTATAAAAGATATACTAATATGTACCCAGCGTTACCTTGGTTGAAATTCTATGATGATCAAATTTTTATCCGAGGGTGGTGTCAATTACCTCCGAAACCAGTGTGTTTGTATGGAAAAAATTGGCAGATGTGCAAGAATCGTGTGTCGTGACACTTGGCACTCGATATTCACTGTCTAACCCAGAACGGGGACAGCGACGCACCTATAACATTATTTTGATGTATATAAACCATAGTTATCTCTATTGTGAGAGTCGTGTGCTTGTTCGCTGACCTCTCACAAAAAATAAATTTAAAAAAAACGATTGGTTGCACTCCGGGAGTGCCGGCAAAAGTGAAGACTTGAATATTAACGTTGTGTATTTTTGATGTTTTGGAATGGTTAGGGCATAATTTTGCACGAATTGCTTTAATTATCAGTATGAAAGTACTATCATTTATGTGGTAGAATACGAAATCCATTTATTGCCCTATCGTACACAAACATGACAACACGAACATTCGCGTAGGTGCCTTATGCCGTCTTAACGAAACAGCAAACATACATTTTCGCCACGCTGTAGAAAGAGAGGGTCACTTCCTCTCCTACGCCACGCCGACTGTTTACTCTCCACCGTCTTACGAATTTTCGATCAGGTCACGAGTCCTGACGTGAGTTTGGAAGTTTTTACCCATTCCAAAAAAGTGGGTAACGCCGCTAAAGAAGTTTTGGGCGATATTATTTACGACGATAAATTGCTATCTACCACGGCGTGTTAAATTTTCAAACTCTTTTGGGAAATAATCCTTTTATTTGGATATCTTAAAATACTGAACCTCCGCAAATCTGCAGGTTCGGAAGCAAAAGCTACCATTGAGTTAAGTCTTCTCGTTGCTAAGCAATTTATAGAAAAAAATTCCATTTTACACATATTATAGAGAAGTGTCAATAAATGTTGAAAAGTGTTTTGTCGCTTCTCATGATACACGAAGCTTAAATTTAATATTTTACATAGAAGCCAAATAGGCAGATGTATCTTTACCAAATTTCTATCAGCACTCCATTTGTTTCTAACCGGGCCATAGGCCGTGTTTGAACTTTCTTGTCGTTTCAACCAAGTTGCATTGACTGAGTGCGAGATCTTCATTGAAAGTTAGAGCGATGAAATTCTGTCTACCATCCCGAAGTCAGCTTATCAGCATTAAAAAAATAAAATCAGCATTTTTTTTCATTTTAATTCATTTTCAGTTAAGATGACAAACCTGTCGCCAACTGGGCACTTATACAATTCTAGGCAAAGCAGCTTTTATTTTAAAAAAAACTTGATCCAGGAATCAAACTCAAGGCCTTATCATTGGACCACTAAACAACAGAGGTAACCTCCCAACACCCCCATGTTGTACTTTAAAAGTAAGGGATTTAGATAGTTGAGGTCACAAAGCAATTATGTAACCTGGTGTACTCCGTAATGTTTCAAACTTTGGAAAACATGTTTGCCCCTATACTGTATATTATGAGAAGAAAAAATAGGATACTTTTTCAAAATGTTCACTGAATTGTACGTATTCATGGCTAGCTTTGGTTTAACAGTAACTGAATTTGTAACTTTGTGATTTTGAATTATTCTTCTTGATACTCAGAGGCGTATTATTATCCTTAAGGCAAAGTAGGCATGTGCCTAGGGGCGCGAGATTAGAGGCGCGCGGAAGTTTTTGAACAAATAAAAAAAAACCAATAACAAAATTAATATTGATGTCAAAATACACAGTCAGATCTGATACCACAGGGACATCATGGATTTCTATGTTCCTTCTGTCCTTCTTGCTTTCTTCAATCTCATCACACTTCATTCATGTCTAAGTACACGTGTCCTGGTCTACCTAGTTGTCACTAATAGAGGGGCGCCAACGAAGTGTTTACCTAAGGTGCTCTCTAAATTTAATCCGCCTCTGTTGATACTGTAGTGCTAGCGTTGCAGTTGTGGACGTGTCGCCGGCTGGGGCATGCTCCCAAACCACCTCCACCATAACCTTTTGGCCAAAAGTGATGACGACATTTTAATTTGATAATTAAAGAGATTCAATGCACAATGGCGCCGTAAACCGAAGCGATACAATAAATCGAGTTTATGTGGAAGTTAACGCTCCAGTCGCGTGCGCATGTTAATGACATAACATGATTTTATGATTTCTATGAGTTGTAACATTTTTACGAGCGGCTGGTGTAAGTGATAAAGGATATTCCCTCCATTACCGACCCATTTAGTGCTAATTGCCCTTTTTAGTGTCTTATTAAAATTGTGAGCGTATTAAAATTTATTACTTGTTCTTTGTTTCTTATTCTTTATTCTATAATAAATAAGAGAATTGTTTTTGGAAAGCAGATAAAATAAACTGTATTTCATAATTTGTAGAACACTCGTGATGAATTGCTTACAAAACATTTATTTTAGAAGATTTAATCTACAGTGAGGGTTACATTTATGTAAAAATATGTTGAAACTCTATATTTTCTTCCCGCGTAATGGTCCCGTGCTCCATTGTAAACTATGGGTCAACTGTTTTTATACCAAGCAGTACCTATCAACTAAACTTCGTTTAGTTGTCACTAGTATCGTGACCGCGGTGAGTTTTATGCCCTGGGCACTGACCCGTGTCATGTGTGCTTATTAATCTTCTTCTCTCTTTTTTAGCACCTTTAGACCTTTGCATTAAATTTTCAATGTACGTCATTAACGAAAGAGTACTTTTACAAACTAACGGTAAAACGGGTACTATTTTCCAATGACCTTGGTGTTCCGCCACATGCTACTACGACTCTATGACACGACACTAGTGTATAGCGCTAGTACTCGCCTGGCATATTTTGGACCCGTATTGGTCCGGGCTTCTTTGCAGAATAGACTATCTGCCTTCCTGCCAAGTCGCTCGCAACAGGTGAGCATAGGCTTACCGTCACTAACACTCTGACATCTGACTAGGTGGTAGAGTTTTGCAGCGACACACCCGGATTGGTACTACCGCCTTACCTATTTCTGCCGCCATAACGTCTTTACGTGTTCCATTTCGGAGGGTAAGGTAGCCGGTAAACCGACTTTTGCTCGAGGCCTAACTTCCCGGCGTCAGGTTTGTTACCATCAGGAAATCCATGTGCTTGTTTGCCTTCCAATATCATAAAAAAAATAAAGACCCCTAAATGTTCCTATATTAGTTTAACCCACCCACATACCCACGACTGTGTACAAGATCCATAACGTCATAAATTACCTTACATACTACTTGATTGTCGAATAACGTTCACAGTGTTGTTGTTGGTCTAGTTTAGTATGAGTAATAGCTGACTTAAAAACTAGCCGACCAGGCAAACTTCATGCATTTGACACTCCATACGCTCTGCCTACCATGCAGGGGGAACGTAACGTAAATATGTGTATGTACATGATATAAACGTTCAAATGTTTCTTTACATTCTGAAGTTATTTGGTCAATTTATTCTGAGTACATGTCTTTAATTTCTAAACCATAAAACTCATGACTTAAAAAAAACTACAGTTCAATCTGTAAAGCACATACCTACTATACATAAGAAACCAGTAAATAAAATGGACTACGCATTATAAACTAATTTACATTTTGACTTTTATCTTTCTACCTCACTTTCAGTGAGCGAGATAAAAGTATTATATAACTGTCCTCCAAAGATAAAGTACCTACTAGCCAAGTTTCGACCCGAACTGTTCAGTATAGGTATTTGATGTAAATCACAGAATTCTGTATTTTGCGGTTCAGGCCCAAAAATCCGCCAAACGAACAAAAGATGTACAGAAGAAAGAGAATTTTGAAGATTTTTTTTTATATTATTGGAAGGCAAACAAGCAGACGGATTCCCTGATGAGTTAAATATTACTTAAAAGTAAATAAATTACACTATAAACAGATGTTTATGATGCGTTGCCAACTAGCAGCTAGGATATTAAAACTTACGCGTAAATTTACTGTCACCTACAAATCTAGGACACGACCGTGAAAAGAAAATAATGTTTTGGCAGAAATAGGCAAGGCGATGGTAACAATCTAGATAAGTCGTTTTAGTTTAGATAAAAAAAAAGAAAGACACAGGTTGATACAAAAAATTCTAAGAAAAATCCGCACCAAAAAATGTACTAAAAAAAGAAAAACTCAATTTTTTATTATGACACGTTTATGCGGCCAGACATTTTTATTTATAGTGATGCGACACGCGTCGATATAGTTCGATATTTTTATGATTGAATTTAATTTATTTGTGCGATCGTAAACGTCAATGTTGAGTATCGATGCTCGTTGCGTTTTGAGATTATTATTTGTTACCCACGCGGTTTTTAACGATGCTGTTACAAGATTGCTGCTTTAAGAATCAATGCGTGATAATAATGTGGACCTTTTGAAGGTAATATTACTTAGGCTTGTTACGGTTTTATTATTAGCCAGGTGTTGTTGGACTACATATTTTATATTTCACGATATATTGTATTGTATTTTTTCTAAATAAGTAAGATAATTATATAAATGAATTGTATTTAATGTCCAATACCCAACGAACGAGAGGCAAGTACTAATATACAACCTTAATGGAAACAAGATGGACCTTGTTGATTCCACAACTTGATTTTTAGGAATCCCGACGGATAAAAAGTGACGTTGGGGCCCAATAATAAACTTGCAAAAAATTTAAGCACAGTAGCGAAAGCTATCAAAAATGCTAGCTGCAAGGTTACTTTAGCCTATTAGAAAAAAGGTGTAGGTTCTCGATTCGACTGCATGTTTTTGTATGTTTGTTACGTGATTACTCGGTGAAAAGCCAACCGATTTTGATGGTTCTTTCTTAGAAAGATAGATCGTGATTAGTTTTCACATCAGTTTAATTCTGATCTGACAAGATACCTGAAAAATATACGAATTACATTATCTAAGTTTAAAAGCAAGATTAAGCGTATTTACCCTCGTTTCGGTCCAGGCTCCTTGTAGACATCCTTTGCCTTCCTGCCAAGCAGCTTGTAATATGTGAGCATAGGCTTATCGTCATTAACACCGTGACATCCTTCTAGATGCTAAAGTTTCGCAGCGACTTGCCCAGATTAATACTACGGCCTTACCTATTCCTGCCGCAATAACGTCAGTCGGAAGACATGGTAGCCGGTAAGCTTACTTTTGCTCGATGTCTAACATCCAGTCCTTAGGTTGGCAACGCACTATTACCACCTCTGATGTCCGGTGATTCTTACCACCGGGAAACTCGACTGCTTGTTTGCCTTGCAATATCATAAAAAATAACTCAAAACTGACAAGTGAGGCGACGTGGTACCTAATGAAATATGTAGTTAATGTCGGTATTTACAGTTTTACTACCCCTAATCATCACAGAATTATTTTCTGGAAGAGTTCTGCCGATGTAAATACTATATTTATTTACTTAACAAAACAGAGCAATATTCGGTTTTCTATAGGAAGATTAATAAAACAATTAAAATTCTAACTGTTACGTTAGTATTTATTTTAACTTAATTTTATAATTTAACTTTACTGTTCAAAAAGCGACAAAGTGCGAGTCAGACGCACCTATGTAGGGTTCCATATCAGTAGTCACCATCATAATATAAATGATCATTCACTTCTTCCAGGTCATCATTCAATTTTTTATATATATATTCGTATATGAGCACTATACCGTCTAATGATTTACGTCACTTTTGCAAGTTGAACGCATGACTGTCAGACATTATAGTAAAATGTTTATCCTAAACTTACTACAGGGTAACGTATGTCAGATTATATTTTTTTTTTAGTTTTATAGTTCTCAAAAGTTTATACCCCAAATTTTTATTTGTTATTCTTCTATTTTTGTGTAAAAATCTTAATGCGTTTTACAGAATATATCTACTTACCATTTTTCAACAGCATACCTTTATTTAGTTTCGGAAAAAATTGCCTGAGACATACGGACGGACAGACAGACATGACGAATTTATAAGGGTTTCGTTTTTGACCTTTGGCTACGGAACCTTAAATTAGTATCAGGAATGGATTCAAATTACTGTTGTTGTTGTTAATTGAGTTGATTTATGTTAAACTAACTTTTCCGGCGAACTTAGTTCCACACGTCAAGTTTGTACCTATAGGATAGTTTTTTTTAAGAAATTGGAATGCAAACGAGCCGGCTAATTTCCTGAGGGTAAGAAATTAGGGATACCAAAGCTGACATTGGCGCGTTGCATACTTGAGGCCGGGATGTTAGGCCTCGAGCAAAAATAAATATACCAGCTACCTTATCTTCTCGGGTATAATACCATTGCTTGATATTTGACAATATAATAGTTAAGAGTGCTTGGGAGTTGGGATTGGATTAATTACTTATGATGTTGAATTGTATACATATTTTAAAGTGAGGAGAAACGACTCTACCTATATACATATGCATCCATCCATACTTATCTCTATTCCTATCACTAACTGGCTCTCTATCTCTAACCTACTACCTCCCTCTCTTTCCCTTTTTCTCTACCTCTCTACCTCACCTTTCTTCTACGTTATGTTAGGTCACGTAACAAAATCAATTTATAACAGACAGATTTCAACCCTCACATTATAATAATAAAGCAACCTAAAAAAATATTGTCTTCAAAATTAACTAGTTCTGTGTAGCTTACTTATACTATTTTTTATTTTTGTCAGGTACTTACAATTATTGTTTTTCGTTCTGATAGGAAACTATTGTAGTTGTTGTTCCATGAACATACATTATATGATAATCAGTCATCTAATCATTGAAATGTAAGTAGTTATCGATGTAATCATCAAAACAAGAAACTTATAGTTTATCATAAAATTTTTACTATCGACCTCAATACGACATTACTCCAAGATGGCGGTACTTTATCTTGACAGTTCAAGAAAATTGAATTTGACAATGTTGCCGTTTAAAGTTTATCAGTCCGTATATCTATTGTTCATTTTCATTGTACCTGCTGTTATCTTTCTTTTGTATTATTGTGGCAAGTGCTTTACTATTCTTTGCAAAATTTCTTGAAAAATCAAAAATGACATTTAAATTTAGAGAATTTAGGTATGTTTTTTGGCCGTCTTTATTAATTATATTTGTTAAAAAAATAAAACTTTTTCAATTTAATAAACTTTATAACTCTTCTAACTAAATTAAAAACAAAACTAAATTAATAAAATTATCCACTTTCTTTGATGATGATTATTAAAAAATAGGTGTTTGACTGTTGCCTACTTCTTTTATTAAGTGTTAACGTACGCTGGTGGTAGCATGTGAATTTTAGACTCGATTCTGTAAAATTATAGTTATTGTTAGAACACAAATATTACCTTTCTAATCGCCTCTGTGGTCTAGCGGTCCGGCGTCGGACTTGAGTTCTTGAGGTCCCGGTTCCGACCCCTCAGGTCGGACGACAAAAATAAAATTAGAAAATGTATAATTTTAATTTTCTTACAAAACTAACGTTGCCCGATATGCGATATATGCCCTACCCAGTTGTCGATAGGCTAGCCACTTATCACATTGTGGGACTTAGTGTCTTCGGCTAGTCGTGGGTTCCCCGGTTATGCCTCTGCCTACCCGTTCTGGTATATGGACTTAAAGATACTTACTAACTTATATATTACCTTTATTTTTAACCTACTCCAAAAGAAGAGGTAATCATTCCCGCTACATATTTTTCATCGTCTTCAACACTTATGAAAATATGTGCATTATAACTTATTACTCAAATCCAACGTGGATTGTTTTTTTTCATTGGAGTATTTTTTGCGGTTGTACTTCGTGTGTATTATTGTAAAATAAACAAAAATAAAGTATTTGTTCGTAATGTTACGGCTAAAATTGTTAAACACTAGGTATTTAAAATTATTTAAAATATTCAATTCAGAAATATGAACTTTCTCCTGACAATAATTAAATTAATACAACAAATTCACACGTTATGCGATAACCAACGGCAATAGAGAATCATTTGGATTACAGATAAAATGAAGCTTACGTTTGGCAACGCCGTATTTGAAATGCATAGTAGTAAAGATATTAATATTCCATTTGCAATTTGTTCAAATACAAACATCCGTCAACATCAATTTCTCTTACGAAGCGGAAAAAGTATTCCGAAATTAAATATAACTCATTTCGCGACTCCTTTCATACAACCTCTTTTCTTACTGCGACACCGTAAATAAAGTAACAGATTGTTATTACCGGTGCTGGAGAATTATACGTTTTATCTTTTGGAAATATGGTTTAAATTTTAACGAGTTCTTGCCAGTTTTTTTCAAGTAGCAGGATCGGTATCGAGTGAAAATTATCCGCCGCCCCAATCTCTTTGAACCGATTTGTGTGAGTCCCTTTGTTCCTCTTCAAAGGTATTTTTGTGTACGCTTTATTATTACGCTTACTCGGTTCGGCAGGATTTACAATGTGATTCTTATTTACCTGTTCATGCGTTAAAGATTTGCATACAGTTATTATTTTTTGATTTTGGTTGTTTTTCTCATATAAAATATTATAAGGAAATATTTGTTTTTAATTTCTTAATTTATATAATTTGCACTTTACACGTATATTTGCTCTTGATTAATTAAAATATATTAAAATAATGTTTCCATTTTACTGACGACTAATGACCGCTTCGCCAGTTTGCTACCTATTTCACCACAAGCCTCTCAAAACTCACAATATGATAAAGTAGCTTCCACTCATATTACCAGTTTCTCTCTATTTTTTTTTACTATCTTTACATGTTGCTATTATGTAACTGTTTGTAAAACGTAAATGATTACCGATAGTTAACTAAATATGTATATATTTACACAAATACATGTGCAATTACAGGAATCCTGTTAGCCGAAATGTTGAGAGAAAACTGTACTTCCAGTTTTTATTTCTGTACAAAACAGTTTAAATAAATAAATTGAGTTGAAAGTTCTGATAAAGCATTTAATAGTTTTATTTATATTATGGTTAAATACCATGAATATGAAGACTTTTATAAATTGAATGCAATTAAAGTAATAAGACTTAACAATCTTATCATCAGATCAACAGATACATTGTTTCGATCTTGCAAACATAATTGTGTCTATTATTGTTTCTTGGAAAAAAAAATATTTTAAAAACCAACCTTATCTGAGAAGTGTATGGTTCAAATTTAAATTCATTATATTAAAAATTACTTGCAGTATAAATTTGCATTTTATTTTCATTGCGTTTGGTTTTAAATTTGTTTGATTCTATTTAAGGGTGAGTTCGAGTTCCAATTTAGCATTTTTTATTTACTTGTTAAAATGTATGCAAATGAAGATGACTCCTTACGATGGATATCTAGATTATATTCTCTCTTTCTCCCACGTTTCCCGGGAATATATCTGTTTCGTTAAGTAATTTATCGGTTACGCTTTCAATTTAGTTGGCAAAATTAGCTTTAATAAAATTATACAGATCAGCGCCATTTCGATCTAAAGAATGACATGATGTAAGAGGATTTTATTTTTGTAATTTATTCGCGAAGGGTCTTTGTACCTGCGGCGTGTAATCTCTTTGACTGTCTACAGTGATGCGTAACACGGGAGCGAGCATAATCTATACCCATGTGCCATTGTGTGACGTTAAATCCTGGCATTAGAAGTGTAATTAATAAATTAAACTTAATACTTTTATAATTATAATAGCCACATGTAGCAAACATATTTAAATAGTTTTGTACGTCAAATATCATATTATTATCTAAGAATTATATATCCATATCATTTTAATAAGTACTAATTATAACTTAAATTTGTATTTAAAACTCAATAGA
Organism: Calephelis nemesis; assembly: GCA_002245505.1. Taxonomy (NCBI): domain Eukaryota; kingdom Metazoa; phylum Arthropoda; class Insecta; order Lepidoptera; family Riodinidae; genus Calephelis; species Calephelis nemesis. The sequence continues at coordinate 41,420 of NJDD01001200.1, read as the reverse complement.
CTACACTAAGTTAGTGATATATATTATGTCAGGTCTTACTTACTATTTATGGGAGTCAAAATTTGAAAACTAAGTGTCGAAAAATTTATATCAGAAAACCGTTAATGTAATTAATAGTTTCGTTTCCTCCTTGTTGTCCGAAAGGCTACCATACACGCTTATCGCCACCGATGACATTTCATCATTATATAACGTCATAACTTTTTCACTGTAGGTACAGGTAGCATTGCTTCGTGTTAATTGTTAAGTTTACAAATGTGTCCCCTTCCATACTTTGCTTACCCTTAGAGCTGGCACTTATGAAAAAAAATCCCTGTAATATTTTTCACCGGGTTGGTCCGCGCTCCTTTTGCAGAATATACCATCTGCCTTCCTGCCAGGCAGCTCGTAAAAGGCGAGCAAAGGCTTAATGTCACTCACCGTGACATCCTAGTAGGTGGTAGAGTTTCGCAGAAACTCTCCCGGATTGGTACCACCGCCTTATCTATTCCTGCCGCCATAACCATGGTATTTTCGGTCAGTGAATTTGACAGTTCTCAGCAATTTTAAATTGATTATTTTAATTCTTAAATTGTGTGGAAGGTAGCGCTGCAGTCCTTATTGCCATTTTATATAATTTCATTATTGATATACGGCAACACTACAATAACAGGGTTGCCAACCGTAAAGTTGAATCAATCCTATTTGTACGATCTTTGATACACTGTACGAAGTTAAAGTCAATCATAAATTGGCGCGTATACATTCCACATACATCCATTCCATAACGCCCTTAGTACAGTTTAAAATAAAATTTCGCGTAATATTTTTTTCTCAAAATAATTGATCAAATACTATTTTTTCTAGTTGGTAGTATCATCAATGCTACGGCAATCACAGTATAAAAACAATATACATAAAATTCGCGACCTGCGGCTAAATCATTTAAGCTTTAGCAAACGCTACGGCATTTTCTCAATATCTAACAAAACTAATTTATAAAAATTATACTTCTTATAAATAGGTAAATTATGTTATGCCTGATCTATTAACCCATTTAATTTATTTAGTATATTTAAACGTACTTACCTGCCTTTAATAAATTGATAGGCACAAAGTGAATAAGTCTGTCTACAAAAAAGCAACCTTTGCAGGAGATCAAAAATATGGAAACTATTTTAAATTTCTGAAAGCGTTCAGCCGATTATTTTGAAATTTTTACTAAATACAGTTTTAGTTTATACAGATATATTTCTACAGAATTTTAATCTATCCCTCGAAAAACATTAATTATAAACGTCACGATAGGCCCTAGCTTAGCTTAAAAAATATAGCAATATAAAATCCCTTTTATTCTCGTTTCATTGGAATAAGATAGCATGCAATTAAAACAAGTTTAGTTTGTGCTCAGCAGAATTTTCACAAACACCAAAAAATAATCTAACAATAAAACCAAAAAGATAAAATTTTTAATAAACCTTCATTGTCCCTCCATTCAAAAATTATGATACACCGACAGACAAACGACAAACAAACTGGTTTATAAATGATAACGTAAAATAGAGTCCGGGCTCGTGGTCCCCCAAGAGTTCAGTCATGAGATTTAGTTCGAAATAAAAAAAAATGTGTGCGTGTATTAGCGTACACTCGTAAGAAGTGAAACTTCTTTGTGACGTTATTTTTCAAAAAATAATTTACAATATGCAACTTTACAGAAATTGGTTAAATAAAGTTTATTGCCGATCCCTACTCCGCTGGAGAAAGTATACTTCGAATTACGCGTGGTAGGGATAAGAACAAAGATGGCGCGTAACGGAAAAATGTGACGCGTAACAAAAAAATGTTACACTAAATTTTTTCCAACCCCGATAAAGAAGTTTCACTTCAAAAATAAACTGATTTTTTTTACTATTTCATAAATAATTGTTGTTATTTTTTTTTCTAAACAAAGAGAGACTCCTTCCAATTTTATGACAAACAATATTGATAGAAATGACTGAACACCTTTTTTTACCTTAAGTACATGGCAAACTGTACGAATAATACGATTCCGTAGCCATAACGTCAACCCAGTCGCCATGTTCACCAATTCACTTTGTAAACATTAAAACGTGTCTCCATGTTTAACTCATTTAAAATGTTAATTTTTTGTTTTGGACCCGATCTTGGATTTGCAGATTGGGAAAACTAGCAGCGCTCAACACACTAGATTGATTTTTCTGTCTGATCTGCCTTATTTGACCTACACCAGTATTTGAATTAAGCGATTCGACATGAACTTGTTTTTACAGAAATTGTTTTTTTGTTTCTGCAACGAGATTATGATAACTACGAGTATAATGATGT
>NJDD01001200.1:19476-38661 GCA_002245505.1 Calephelis nemesis | reverse complement strand
CTTAACAATTTGGTCATGTTAATGTCACATGACCCAAACATGAGAAGCGAGAACACCAGGCTGAAAATTTAAACAGAATTATTTAGTAAATATTTTGTAGAAGCAAACGATGTAAAAAAATATTGTCAAACTCTCTCTTCTGTGTTTTATCATTTACTATATTAAATTTTATGATCATTGAAATTAAATGAATTTCTTTCTATTTCAGATTTTGATATTTTACACCTATTTCACATACAATGACTCGGTGAATGGGAGTTTTTACAAAAAAAGATTTCAAACAACCATGGCTGGGTTCTTCGCTGGATTTGATTAAAACAAAGATGTGGTCAAAGAAAAAGATAGAGCCTGGAGTAAATAAAATTCAACTTTAAAAAATAAAACTGTGTTGGTACAAGAGGGAAATAATGAAGATATTAAGGAAATAAACAAAAGATTAAATAAATTACAGAGAAACCTGTTTTATTTTCATCCCCAAGCAGCGCTCCCAGTGACAATAAAAATGATCGTAATTTGATAATCACTATTTTTTTTTTAATAAACAAATTACAGTCATATTTTACTGTCACAAAAATTAAATCTGAAGTCCTTATAAAGGGCCTATATAGAGGTTATACCGTGACATATATATTAATACATCTAATTATTAAATACTTTGTTCTCGAACGCGATATGGCATGGCGCTACTGTTTCATTTTCGTTGAAATTTGATTTGACAGCTGCATAGACTGCTTACTCTATTCCTATTTATTAATATACTTTATGGCCATACCGTCAGTGCCAAAGAGTATATAAATACTACGTAATAAGAGGTGGGACTGCCATAGGTACATAGCAAACCCGAATTTTGTATGAAGTTTAGCTTAAAGTGACACATGTTACTTGACATAATATGGTGAAAATGTATAACCCGTATAATTTAAAAGTACGTCGAAATGCATTCTGATATATGGCAACTAGTGTCATATGATTTAGGCGAATAAAAAACATAGCAAACTTATTTTTTTTACTTTTTTATATGAAAGTTGCGCCAAACTGGTCGGTGCGTTCCGGTTCGGAGGGTAAGGTAGACGGTGAACTTACTTTTGCTCGAGGCCTAACAACCCAGCTTTAGGTCAACAACGCACCATTACGACCTTTGGTGTCTCTAGGCGGCGTGAATTTTTTACCACCAGAAAATCCGACCGTTTCTTTGCCTTCCAAAATCATAAAAAAGAATAATAGGTTGTGATAACAAAAAAAATAACAGAAAAAACGTAAGTGCGTTTTTTTTAAAGTTTGTTGTTTTTGTTTAAATATCTCAATTGATTGTAATTAAAAAACTGAAAAAAACTTTAATATTAAATATTTTCGTTTTTTGTGAAATTCTAAATTGAGTAAATGAATCGTTTTGCCACCCACCATTAAGTCTGTAAATGTTAAATTAACTACTTAAGTCTTTTGTAAATTAAATTAAATGTTTTTTTTCTAGTAATAACAAAGTTTATTAAATCAGTACTTAACTTAACAATAAATGTTGAATCTTTTGCACGTGAACCCAAACCTTTTTCAGGCAGTAATTAAAATGACAAAAAAAGTTACTAAAATTGCACAACTGAGTTTCAATTAATAAAAATAAGACTACCAGGTGAAGTTAGATGAAACTCCTTAACTTTGCCATAATTTTTCAAACACTGAATACCAAGGCACCGATTCGTGTCACACACACTCGAAAACATTTTCTTCTTTGGTCGGGATATATTATAACGAAGTGTCAGACTGTCTTCATTTAGCAGGAAATATTAAAATGTCTAAATTTTTATTGAAATTAGGCAAAGTTACAGGAGCTGACGGTACCTACGACTTAAATAATTCCATATTTATATGATACTCGTTTATTTATAGACGAACGATGTAAATTTCTTATTCAAAACCAAACTATGCAGTTAGAAATAGCTAACTAGTTAACTAAAAAGAATCACTATATATTTCACAAAAATATCATAAATAGTTTATGTTTTCAAATTGTAATAGTAATAACATAAAAAGAATTATTATTTTAGCACAATCGATAAACAACAGATGAGAAACTTAAAAGTTTCGTTATCAAGTAATATCAAAGTCATTTAGCAAAAACAAGACCAAAACCTCCATAAAATCTAGACATATTACGAGCTAAACCCAATAAACATATAAATTACAAAAGCATTAGACCAACCTCCAGTGCTTTAGCGTTTTATTACGAGATAAAGCTTTCGTATGCAGTTTGAATAACACCTCTTATTAAAGGGCTCTATAGTTTATAGTGTTTACTTTACAGTCGGTTTAACAATCGCCAGGAACCTCTCGACGAAATAGCTTTATTGTTACAATGTTGTAAACTTCAATAAATACATTACAAATGGTACCATCGCAATTGTTTTCTGTTCGATAAGTGACAACAGTGATGGTAAATTATTAGAAAGCTATCAGTTCAATTTAATTCAATGTAATTTTTTATCTGGAATGCAATTTTTGAATTATCGTTGTTGTATTCTATTAAAACAGAAATATTCGAAATAATGTTTAAGCGTCACTTAGCAGCCAGAGAAATTTTGCTTCCGTTTTTTAGTTTTTGACATAAACGTTAACATCTGCCAGTGGCCAAGCTTACGATCGCTTTAAGTTACATGATTTAGTAAATCGGGGTATAATATTTTAAATTTACACATATGATGCCGTATAAAGTCATGACATCGTTTTGGGTAAGGCTGTGACCTCCTTAAACAAACTTGTTAGTAATTAACGGCAACAATAAAATACATGGTACATCAATTTCTACATAAGCACTTCATCTTAACAAAATAGTACAATTTGCAACTATAATTTAAACGCAGTAAAACTGCAAAAAACCGACTTCAAATTTGGAACATATGTGGTTTTCTCATATGCTAATGTAGACCTGGACCAAATTATAATGGGAACACCACGGGAGTATAGACTTATAATTAAAAAACTATTCTGAAAATCCGTCCACAAACACCGGAATAATCGCGGAACATAGATACAAAAAACAACATGCGGGTCGAATTGAGAACCTCCTCTTTTTTTGTCGTTTGAAAATAGACTAATTTCAATCAATATGTACAAGAAATCAAATAAATACAAATAAACTGCGACCATCTTCTTCTCTCTATCGCGCCCAAACATCAATTTTGAAAGTGAATATGCATCACATTGATGTTAAATATAATGTCTTTGGTAATTTAAAATAACAACTCTAATCATTGATATATAAAAAAATCTTACACAAAGTGATATTAAAAACTATGCGTAACCTCATACATTTAAAAACATGAAATTTGTTATACAATTGTTATATAATTAAAAAAATATTTTATAATTTGCACTAACTATAGAAAACAACTCAGTAAATTAAAGATGTTTTTTAAAAAAGTAAGTCCTGGCAAATAAAAAGAGCATCAGAATTTTTTTGTCGTTCTGAATCATGACCCTATTCACTGCGAATCCACAAAACCGATCTTAATGAAAATTCACTGGTGCTTTATGTTCCGAGAAAGGTTATAGGATACTTTTTATTCCGCTCACTTAAGGAGTTCCAGTGGGAGACGGCTAAAAGTCGACATATACATTGGATAAAGTCAACATGTAAAAAATCCCATTTTATTAATTTTTCTATGCTTTATAGCGTGTGTTTAAGGCCCCATACTCAGTCAGCCAGAAGAGCCAATCACCGCGCTCCCCCGTTTCATGATTATTATGAACAATGGCGTTCTAAAGTAAACGTCTTAAGCGACAAATCACTATTTTTGACACTAAAAAAGTAATTTGAAAAAAAGTAAAAAAGTATAAAAACTGAAACACTTATCTTTTAGGTATAGTACTAATTTAAGTTTATGTTAAATCTGGTGTCGATATTTTCACAATTGAAGTAGACAGAAAGCAAAAACTTTCAAAAAAGGGTTAACTTTTTGATTTTTTCTATCGAGCAAAGTGAAATGAGTCGTGTTTTGGAAACACTAGTCTAGTAAAGCATATTCGTGTTAATCTTGTGTATTTTTGTCAGCAACATCCATGATTGATTTGTATGAAAAAAACAGTAAACTGCTGACGTATTTTAGCGTATATGGCCCCTTAACAGATTGTACAGTTTTTTTTCATAAGTATAAAAGTCATAAGTTTTACAGTTTAGATATTACAGATATAACAACACAAAGTATGAAATGATGAAATAACTTGAAATCAAAAATGTATAGAAACATTAAAACGTACATCTTACATATACATACAATACCTGGATGACCTGATGATGATGATTTTTTTTTTTTATATAAATTGTGTTTTTTGGAAATTATATTTAAGTACGAAAATTTAAAAAGTCTAACCTCAAAGCAAACAATCATTGACTTCGTTACTTAACAACGGACTTCGTTACTTAACAACAAAAATAAAACACGAATATGACATTTTCTAAAAATGATTCCTAGCTAGATCGATTTATCGCCCCCGAAACCCTCTTTAAACTAAATTTCATGAAAACCGTTGGAGCCGATTCCGAGATTCCAATTATATATATATATATATATACAAGAATTGCTCGTTTAAAGGTATAAGATAAGTTATGTAAGGTAAGTATAAGTAAGTATAAGTATAAGTTATGTAAGGTAAGTAAGGCTTTCGCGCAATGTTTTAAATTGAACATGTTTACTGAATAAAGTTATTATAACTTTATGCCAAGACCCTCTGCAGGTCAGGTAGAAAGTATGGAGTGCCAATTGAATCAAGTTCGCCTATGCGATAAATAAATAATACTTTCAAAAACTAATGATTTCACTTATATATCTCGCTGACCTAAATCATATTACATTATATTATCTGTAATTTCAAATAAATAAAAAAAATGAGATTAAAACATTTTATCGTTTAAAATCACGGTTTGCCTGGCAAGTTATTTTTAAACATTTTTGCTGTTCTTTATATCTCTTAATAAAGTATTTAAAACAATTAAAACATAGCAAATCGAGCTTTTAAACTATAAGACTTTTTTTTAATCTTAAAGAAAAACACATTTTTATATTTTTTGATCAGCTAGATATAAAAGCAACTTCATTAGCTTTTTAAACAATTAGGACATATTTTTGATTTTTTTGTCTTTAGTTATTACAGTATGTAGTAATAAAGAATTAGTTTTTTAATAGGTAATAAATATCCTTGGACAAAGTATTCAAATTTAGCTAACCCCAAAACAAGGAAATGAAGTGCATATAATATTACGGGGCAAATATATTAATACACAGAAGTACTTCAATATATACCAGAGTAATATAAAATAAGCATTCTCACCCGGAAATATAGATTTCGATGTTCATTACGCAAGTGCTTGCCCCCGTCGGGAATGGAACGCAAACCTCGTGGTTGTTCGTTGCCGTTAAACATATACTCTATTCTCTCGGTATACTCTATTTTTGACTTCATTATTTTTTCGCGTGTTTATTTAATGACTTCACCTATCACAAAAAGATATTCAGTGAATGAAGTCATGGGCAATTTTGTTCAAAATTAAATACTTTCTATAAAAAAACGCGTTTATTTGGTACATACATACATAATATATATCTTCACGCTAAGTCACTTAAGTACATGGTAGGCACATAGTATCGACTGTCAAATCTTTTCTGATTTAATATTTTTATTTAGTCAAGGACAACATTATGGTTATGAAAATACCTTTAAAAAATAATGCATTACTTTTCAGCTGCAATTAATATGCATAAAAAGTGCTACAGCGAGTAAAGCAAGAAAGATAGTTTACATCTGACTGACTTTTTTTATAGAAACTAGTGGTCGCCAGTGGTCGAAAATCGACCATAATAAATTATAAATGTAATTTATTTAGTAAAAATTATTAAAATATGATATTCGAACAGTATTAGCTTTCTATTGTATATAATCTTTTTGATAAAAACGCCATCTATGTTACTGAAGACCAATTACTTTGTTTTAAAGTATTACATGTATGAATATAGTTTGCGCGCCATCTGTGATCTTTTATAGTAAGAAATACTCGTGTTTGTATGTATCAAATGCATGTTAATGTTTGTAAAATTTTATTTACTTCTCTTACATATACACTACACGTGTGCCAAATTTCATATTATTACACTGAGCAATTTTCTTAAAGGGGTTTAAATTTTTTGCATTATAAAAAGTAAGTAAAATCTTCACGCTCACATCCCAGAAGCGTTAGACAGATAAATTTTGGTTAACTACCTTAAAAAAAATATATTGATAAGTAATGTTCAAAAAAAAATACATTTTCATTTTGCTAGAAAGTAAATTTCTCAAGTTGCAACATTGATTTTAACAACAATATCTAGAAAAAGATATCCAACATAATGGGAAAACATACTTGCATTATTTTTTAATCAAGAAGCCAGTTCTAAAGCAATACCTGTTGTTAAATACATTAAAACAGAATATACAGAGTATTGGGTAATAGGTATTGCGTTGAAATCGAATCTCTTAATATCGCCATAACACATGGGGTCTCCTTCACCCTTATAATAAAAACACCATTCAAATTATCTTTACAATAAAACAGTTAGGTGTACTCACTTGAATTACATCCAAATTTATAGTACACGATATATCGGTTAGTAATTTTGAGAAAAAATGAGAACAACGACAATGTAATAACAAGACAGATAGGTAAAACGACATATAATATATAAGTTAATGTTTACGAGGTCCATTATTATTTGTTATTATTTTATTTCTTATATATACCGTGAATAACAAACCTTGCGTGAGTTGTCAACCTGATGCTTAGATATTAATCTCCTTACTTAAGTAAATGGATTGGCTTCCATATCTTCCAAATCAGAACTTGAGATTAGCAAGCCATGATCCTACTTGTATGTCATCAAAAATAAGTACGACGGTGTTTCTAATCTATGCAAGCCCTTTGAAATACCTACCATACCTTAACATATTTTCAGCTATTTGAATTAATATATAGTTTCTGCAGATTGTAAAAAGGTTAATATTGCATCGCATAAGTACCCTTTTTCTAAATATAATTCACATATTACTGATGATAGTTGAACGTGACAACGTCAAAAGAACCGAGGCCGATTGTATCTCTTTGACGCTCATTCGCGCTCTCGCTTACACTTCAAGCTTAAAGTGGCACGCCTCAGAGCGAGGTGACGCCGCATGAGTCATGTCTTTTGGCACGTCCATCGAATTATAAGACGTTTTCATTCCAAAAAATACTTAAAAGTAAAATTTATCTATTAGAGCAACTCACGCGTGTCATATATATGTCTATACTATTTTGGTTTACTCTCACAGAAAAAATGATTTTTATTTAATATTCATGAAGCAAACCATACTTACAATTCGTAATAATATCGTGTCGCAATCGTATCGTATAGTCGAAAAGGAAGCTATGAAACTCACGTACTAAACTTTATGAGGGCATTGTTTTATTAATATCTATAAAAAGTGCTTCCAAGTAAACCGTTTTAGTTAGAATTTCTCTTATAGCTTTCAGTGTTTACAGTCTTTATGGATAAGCTGAGTTTATTGTACTGCAGCAGTTTAAGTAATCTTGAATTGTATGAATGTTATTTGCGGTCCTTTTATTTATCTACTAACTGTTTCACGCTACCTTACCTGTTTTAATATATAGATTACAACAAACATTATTTATGTTTTGAATCCATAGCCCTATAGATAAATACTCTCGTAACTTAAATTACATCAATACAGACAGTTAGACTAGGTGGTATATTTTTGCGACTACTGGTCAGGATTGGCATCACTGTCTTATTTGTTCCTTTTGCAGTATCCATCTTAGTCGCAGGTTAGTAACCAAACCTTTCCGAGTGTTTTTTGCCATCAGAATAGCCATTTCCTTTTGGTACCTCCAATCCTAAAACGAAAAGATTTTGATTTGATGTCTAAATTGTCTGAAGATAAATTGAATTGAAAAATATGTAGATAACGGGCATAAGTTAGTTAGTTAATGGTATAACAGTTTTTAGTAATGTTTTACCTACCATGATCAATGAAATTGAATTGTGAATAATTGTAATTGTTTTCATCTTTTCAGACGGATGCAGTATCATCACCCCCAGCATCAGACCAAGATGGTCTTCCAGCCAGAGAAAATTCCGAAAGTTCATTACTATCCTCGATTCTTCCAGACAAACTATCTGGTTCTATTTGCACAGCGGTGCTTTTTATGGTGGGGTGGAGACTTCTCTGTAAGCGATGAGTGAACTGCTGTAACGCTGTTAAGAGTCGACGCGTGCCAGAGTAAATGTTAACGTTATTCTAAAGTACGCTAATTTTATTATATGGAAATGAATAAGGGAAATTTTGTGTACACATTTTTGACATCGACATTGCTTTCCACATAGTCCAAGTCTAATAAGAAATAAGTAATATGTTTCCGTCATAGACTTGTCTGTTTTTTACTAAATGTGTCTGTTTTTTTTATCTAACACACGTTAGATTAAAAAAGTATACTGATCGATAATTATTAATAATACAAATATCGTATGTGGATACAGTCTTTTCATAATAGATTACTTAGGAAAAATCGATATCAAAAGGGAAAAATACGTTAGTAAACAATCTACTTGTGAAACTGGATGTGTAAAACTGATCTCACCTCGGTTCTACATAAAACTTAAAATTGAAACTCAAAAATATTGAAAACTATTGTTTGACTGTTTCCGGAATTGCAAACTTTAATTTTAATCATTTTGGAAATATTGTTATATAAAACATGTAAATACGTAATATATTAAAATGATCGAATATTTAATTACATGCAAAATGTTGCAGCTTTTTTTTTGGATTCTATAAGAATATTAAGAATTGAAGACGATTGATCGGTCTGGAGCCTTGTATATAACATTTTTATACTAAAACTATTTGTAATAAACTCAAGGGGTGATTTTTGATGTAATTGTCTTCGTAGTGTATATATATTATGTAGGTATAATACAACACGTAGTTGTATCTTTTACAAAACGCAGAAGTGTTCCTGTGTATATTGTAAGAATAATCATCAGTCTAGTGTGACTCTTTGTCCTTGTTTATTCCTGTCATTTAAAAGTTTTAGCTTCAGGCTAACTCGAATTTACAACTTTAATCCAGCTAGGTTTTATAGTTTGAGCTGAGCCCACCTAGAACCATTTGCAGGTAGGTTTAAGTTTTAACCAGAATACAAACATTACAATTAGTTTCAAACTATTCAATCCTTGCTGCGAGTTTAATTAGAACGTATTATAATTGCCTATAAAATACTACATACTTCATTTAATAATTGGCTTCAATAAAAATATTGACATCTGTTTAAGAATTTAGTGGACAAAGACGTTATCTATTCATTTTACTTTTTTTTATTAGCTAGTGTCACAGCTACTCGTATACCGGCACTCGACACGATGTTGTTTGTTGAAATATCTCACATATAATTAAATAATCAAGATAATTCTAGTTTATTAATAAAACATGTGTACAGTTGGCAAATCTGCATTTAAAATGTTAACTGCCATTCCAATGTGTACGAGCATTTTGTACTTTAATATTATTATTGTAACTTATTAATGTAATAAGCAATGTCACCTTTTATTTTTAATTATATAGGTATAATAAAATAACTTCATTTGATATTATCGTTTTCACAACATAAAATATATTATAAAAAATGTAACTATTTCTGACATTCATGATATTTAGTTAATTTTTTTCCTGGAGTTATTACATATATTTTTCATATTATATAACTGTAGTTTGAGATTAAATAATATATTTCTATATCTAGGATATTGAATCAAAATATTTATTGGAAGTTAGAAGACATAAAATTAAACGCACAATTTAGTCTATTGACAGTAGTTCAAAAATTTTAAACAATTTTAAAATTAAAAAATGTAGAAATGCAAGCATATTATTTGAAGATGTCATTATAATCCGCTTTTGATGTCCTTTCGTAGTAAAATATTTACTTAATTCAAAATATGTCATGATTAACAAAATTCAAAATTAAAATTAACCAATATTTATTCTATGCTTGTAAATGTTAATATTGAAACATTAAACAAGGTTTTCTGTAAGGATTGGGATAATTATTAAAAAGGGACAATTTAAATATATTTTTATGTTTTCCCACAATTTTTCCAAAGAGAGCAGCCGAAAAATTATCATCGATTGATCTCATTATATTATTTTTGTAATAAAATGTTTATTTTATTATATTTAAGGCTTAGTGTAGGCCATTTTTGATTAGGGTTTGTGCCAAGCTTGAAATTTTATCGGAGATGGTCTATTTTTGTAATGTAGATGTAAATAATTTTATGACATACTTTACCGATAGCGGTTTGCCCAACGGTAACGACCTGTAGGTTTAAGTGATATTACTTTATGAAACCATAATTAGGTATTTGACTGTTGTAACAATAGCGTAACCTTTAGCGGTTAACAACACTTGAGCAAATTATTTTTTGGCATAATAATAAACAAATATACATGTACCTACTCAGAAAGTGAAAAGCTCATTTGAATGAGCCCGTGTATTTAAACTTTGAAGTTAAACATAGTGGAGTTTAGAGCTTTGGTTGATCCATTTTATTAAGATCGCGCAAAATCGTTTTCAGACACTTAAAATCCGTCAGAATGTTTTTATTTTATACACAAAATGGTTATTTTAGAGAAATAAGATTGTAGGAGGCATGGAATAAATTGATGTTTAATTAAACTTACTTTCCAGAAACAGCTGTAAATTTGTAGCTGTTTTTTGTAAGTCATCGTGAATTTTCATTACAAAATCGGTAATAACAGAAAATTTATCAATATTATTTTGGTATTTCTAATTTGCCTTGCACAGATTGACTATTTATTATTCAATTAGTATTCTTATGACCATTGTGATAAAAATATGTTTATGTATATGTAATTTGGGTAGGCAATAACGGAATAATTACAGAAAAAAAAGATTTTTTTTCTTTTGTTACTTTTAGTTTTTCGGTATTTGAAATAAAATAAAATTACTTAGTACAAACTCTAACCTTCTGATTAATAAGCACGGAGTAAGGTACAAGTTACTCCAAGGTTCAATTTGTATTAAAGTCTTTAATATCACTGTAACACAAACGATAATACCTATTTAAATTAACTCTTACTTTAGTCTATGATTATTATTATCAAAATAAGACCGTAGTAGTCTGACCTGTATCTGTCGCAATGTTAATACTAAAAATATTAGAATCCAATTCACTAAAGTAGCTGCTTAAAGTTTACGTCAAACTCGATTGATTTTTTCTTTTAGATTTTCCAGTGCCTAATAAGTTGACAAGTTATCTGAGGACAAATTTACTTCAAATTAAAATTTACTCCAAAACAGAAATCTGATGTGAAAGTTCAGGGTTGACATGATTCGGGTATGTGCGATTATTTTGTTTATTTCACAATAAATCTGCGAGCTTTTCCCTCCTTAAACAAACAAAAGTTAAGTCGTTACCGATTTATGTATATTGATATTAACTTAAGTTTTTAATGTAGAACAGTATAGTTAAAGCTAGTTGATTACTCGTTATTTTAAGGCCGCTGAGGCTTTGTGATTTTAGTACATTTGTGTGAATGTTCCAGATTATTAGCTCTTTTTTAACGCTACCAAAAGTTAATATAGGAGTATCATAAGTATATGAATGCGACATTTTCAAAGTTGATAAGCTGGTTTTTTTATTAATTTTGATAAATATAACTTGTAAAAAATAAAAATTCAAATTAACAAAATATTATTTTACTTGAAGTGAAATTAAATACAAATAGATGCAAACTGTTTTTTTAATAAATCGGGATATAATACGTTTGCGGTGTTTTTCCCCTTTTTTAAAACTGTTATCTTGTAGTTTTGTATATTTTAAAATTGTTGAAAATGAGCTAATAATCTTTATACAATGGGATCAAAGTCAAATGGGATCAAAAATGTTGGTTTTGCGATAGTTATATTTAGTTTGTATCACAAATAAAACAAAATATTCAGAAGGATGTGTTCAGTTGTGATATGTATTTATTTAAGGAAAGATAAAAATAGAAAAGTTTTCATAATGATCTCTTTAAAACTCTTACGTGTTTAAATGCAAGGCAGCTGTAATAAATATAATCATAATAAATTTAATAAATCTCAAAAATACAGTAATTGGTAACAATATTGTGTAATTTACATTATAATGTCAATTACTATTTTTTATAAAATCGATAGTTGTTCCAGCTCCCGTGTTATAATTATATTAGTTACAGTAAACTCCATTGCTTGAAATAAAATGAAATGCTAAGAGTTTTGTACATAAATTGAAATTGGTATGCTTTAATGCTCTTTCGTAAGATTGTAGAGAAAATTTCTAAATTTCCATAACAATGCTTTATGTCAATGTTATTTAGATCTAATGCAGATTTTCTTCTCTCTATGTTATGCTCGTGTACATAAATGAAATTATTAAATTTTTTGAATATTTCAATTTAAACTCAAATTGTTGTTTTATTTTTATTTTGCCAGGATAAATAATATTAAAAATTTTGCTTACTTTTTGTGAATATAAAGAAAATTTGCATTACGTCTGTAACCCTTAATAAAAATGCTTTTGCTAAAATACACATAATATTATAACCAAAATATCGTCGTAACATTTTGTAGGAGTGTAAGAATTATTTACTGCCACGTCTTTCTTAAATAAAATATTGGTCGGTTTTGTAACAAATATGCAGTATTTTTGTTTTTGGCTTCAATTATGTTAAGTAAATATAATGAAACGACGTCTAGCTTTACAACATGAAAGGCCTGTATATTTTTAGAATAATTTAGCTTAATTTAGTTATATTTTTTATATATTTTTCTTAGTGTTTTTTGTGTAATCACATAGAAAATTAATTTAAAAATTACTGCCAATCGAACAAAATATGTTTTTTATATTCTTTACTTGAAATAATATAACTTTTAATACTCATTTCGTTTTATTTTTAATACAATTTTATGAGTCAAGTGTTGTTGATGTTATGTGGTAAGTACCACGTGGTACTGTCAAACCAACAACCACAATTGACATCACTTACTTAAGTAACTTAATAATACGTATTTGAGGTCTTTGGATTCTGTTAAGTCTAATCCATACGCATTATCTTTCCTGTTTTGTCACTCTATAATACGTAAATATTTTTAGGCATTTGCAAATTAATTAACTTTATTTTGATATAAATATGAGTTTCTGCAAAGTTCCGCAAATTTCTGTTAATAGACATGTTGATGTTTGTGATAGACTATTGTAATTTAATGGCTATAAAATCCAATTTAAAACCACTTAATGTATTATGACTTTATGAACGGAATTTCTTAACAGAATTGATAGACCAGCGAGGACCATACTTTTTAATGTAATAGAGGTCAGTACTCAATGATTTTTTAGCACAGGTAGATAAGTACATATTTACCAAGGTATTTTTTAAACCACAAACAAGCACTACTATTTTAAAGACACATCGTTTTGTGCTTTTGCAATTGAACCGCATGTTTCCTCTTACTGCAAATGGCTATAGAAAAAGGCATAAAGAAGAAACAGATATTAAAAAACAATGTTTCTTTCAATAATGGATAACGGGATTCATATGTCGCAATAACGCGACACCTTGAAATGATGAAGGAACGTTTCTACATTAATGCGTAGTCTCGTGGATATAATGTGCGATGAACAACAACAACAAAAAATAACAACACAATTTCACAAGTACGAGATACGGCACGACACCGCGTCCTATCGAAAAACTCTCGTTAGGTACTTTGCATCACCAGTGCTATATTTCATTTAATGGTTTCATGATGAAAATTGATTAATGTAGCATCATATGCTTATCTGTTTCTTCTGTATGTGTCTTTTAAGGGAAATTTATTTTTCGATTGTAGCAATTATTAGCAGTTTTTCTCTAACAAAAGAACTGCTTCATAAAGTACCTACATATAAACTTAGATCCGTCCTTTTAATGTTCTTTTTAAATTCTTAACTCTCGTATGAAGTGAGTGCGGGCCATTGAAGTTAAATTGCATTTGTTATGGACGCATTAGCCTCCAGCGAGTAGAACAGGACTCTTATAAACCTGCATTATATAAATGAGACTTGGAGGATACTTCTTAGTAGGATTTTACGGAAAGCTGAAGAGTTTTTAAAATATTCAATAGTAAAAAGCAGGCGAATTATTTCAGAGTCTATTCTGTAGTTCATGTAAGATGCAAGTGCCAATAAAAGTCGTATTTTGACTAATATTACCTATTACATGTTAACGCTTCGTATAGTCACAAAGTAAAGAGTTGGTAGCTAGTAGCTCTCCCACGCGAACTCGTTCAAATGAAATAGCAAAAGGCTTATTCCGCGCGCCACGTACCAAAATTTTATTGCAGTAGACTGACTTTATATCGCTGGAAGACTTGAACAAGATGCTCGGTGACATCGATAGAGCTTCATAACAGATGGGTCTTATGATGAACTTGGACAACACGAAAGTTATGTCCAACGTTCATGTTGCACCTATACCAGTTCACGTTGGGAATTTAATTCTTGAAGTTGTTGTGATCAACAACCTATGTACACCTAGGTCAAGCTGTTCAGGAAGGTGAATCCAACTTCAAGAAAGAGGTGGACCGCCGAATCCAACTCGGATGGGCAGCGTTCGGGAAACTAAAGTGTATCTTTTTGTCTAAATTACCGCAGAGCTTTTAGTCGAAAGTCTTCGATCAGTGTGTGTTAGGTACCGGTGATGACGTATGGAACTGAAACTGTGCCGTTAAATGTGGGCCTCTTAAATAAGGTTAGAGTCGCTCAGTCTGCTGTGGAGCTATGCTAGGTGTTTCTCTGCGAAATATGATCCATAATTCGGTGATCCGCAAAATAACGGATTAACCGACATAGTTCAGAGATTCAGCAAGCTGAAGTGGCAATGGGCAGGCCACATTGCTCGCAGAACCGACAAACGCTGGGGAAGAAAGGTTCTCGTGTGGCGGTCCCGCACCTGAGGACGTAGTGTTGGACAACTCCCACCCTGTGGACTAATGACCTGGTCAAATCGCGGGGTGTCGCTCGATACAAGCAGCTGGTGACCGTAACTTGTGACGCTCTTAGGGGGAGGCTAATATGTCTAGCAGAGGACGTCCTTCAGCTGATGATGATTCTGACTACGAAATTGGCAGTTTTTTTACAAAGTGTTTATTTCATATTTACCTAGTTAGTAATTATATTTAAATATTACTTTCTGAACAAACCGTTTCCCGGGCATAGACTTCCCTCGCAGGAAACATAGCGATAGGCTTACTACTTGTAAGAAGTCAACTGATTAGATAATTCCATATTTTCCTTTTTAGAAATTCTATATAAAACTTCCTTTACCGAGTCTGGGTGTTTATTAAATTTTATTCTGGTATCTATTTTAGTATTTCTATATTATATTAGTATCGTTGACTAACACACATTACACAAGAATATAATGTGCTTACTTTGAAGTTAGATTTGATTTGTGTATCTCTGGGAATATTTATTATTAATATATTAAGTGCATATGATTTATAAATATATTCGTTTATTTCTAATAAATTTATGTACATTTTAAGATATCAATATGAAGCTACTGATTTTAATTTTGTAATAGAATGAATATTTGCATGTCTGTGATTAGGCAAATTAGGTTAAAGAACTACAAACTATTCTGCACAACTAATGTAACCCTAATTATTTGCAAATAAATAAATAAATAAAATAAATAAAATAAAAATATTTATTTATTTGCCTATCATCAGTAGTGATCATTTATTTGTATAATCATCAGATTGTTCCGACAGCCAACTATGCTTTTTAATGATATATAAAGATACTTATAATTTTTGATCACATTTTGTCATAGAATTTTTTTTAAACATTTTCATCATTTCATCAGTCAAACCTTAGTCTTTTTATAAAAGTTGAGACTTTCTTTGCAAATACTACAGCGCAAAGAAACGACAGGACTCAAATGTAATTTTTACCACCCGGTTTGTTATCACCACCTTACCTATTCCTGCTGCCATAACGTCATGACGTGTTCCGGTTCGGAGGGTAAGGTAGCCGGTAAACTTACTTTTGCTTCAGACCTGCCGTTCCGGCCTCAGGTTGGCAACGCACTATTACCACCTTTGGTGTCTCTAGGCGGCGGGAATTTTTTACCACCAGGAAATACATCTGCTTGTTTGCCTTCCAATATCATAAAAAAATGCGTATCTATTAATAATCTGTAAGGGTACCAATATTGGAGTGAAAAACTCAATTATTTTGTTAAAGAACGTTAATACTTCAAACTCAAGAAAAACGACGCGTTGCAGGGAGTGCCGGCAGAAGTGAAAACTTGAATATTAACGTTGTGCATTTTTGATATTTTGTAATGGTTGGAGAATAATTATGCACGAATTGCATCAATTATCAGCATGAAAGTACTATTATTTATATAGTAGAATATAGTATTCATTTTTTGCGCTATCGTACACAAACATGACAACACGTCTTACGAATTTTCGATCAGGTCATGTGTCCTGATGCGAGTTTAGAAGTTTTGACCCATTCCATAAAAAGTGCGTAACGCCGCTAAAGAAGTTTTCACTTCAAAAACATTAAAATTCAAGTAATATTTTTATTTATTTTTTTACCATAGGTCGCAGTAACATTGAAGTATACCTACCATACAAGTGATACTGCTTTGTATCCTAACCTACTACTATTATTACTATTAAACATTGGGATTCCCCGTCATTTAATTTGACAATGACGAAAAATTTACATCTTTAGTATCAGTTAAGAGACATTGAGATGCAACATGTTTTAAAATAAAAAAAAAAGAAGAATACACCTGTACACCAAGACCACTGTTTGTAGACTGCAGCGACTTACCTAGTCCTACCACCATAGCAACAGTTTTACTTTTCGGACCGAAGGGCAACGCAATAAACCTCATCCCAGCCTCAGAAAAGGAATCTATGGGGTCTATAGGCCACCGTTTTATTTTACCAACAGGAAAACCGTGCTATGTCAGTTTACTCAGATAAAAATATATAATATTAGTATCTTCACAACCTTACGCCTTAAGAGGTAGGCAAAAGTGGAACCAGGATACATGGAAATAGTCAAAGACGAGTCCAACAATTTGACAAGTGACAAACCGGTCCCGGACAACGTTGTTATTATGTAGTAGGAAATTGAAAAAAAACACATTTTGTTCTTCTAGTCCGAGCCGAAGACCTCACCCGGTACCTCATGAAAATGATTCCAACAACCGCACCTCAGAACCACAGAGACAAAGAACATTTACTAGTCTGTAGTATTTGTAATAACTTCTTTGCTATATACCTACGCGGTACCTACAACTGAAAAAAAAATACCTGTTTTACAACTAGTCGGACAGTTGAAGAAACCTCATCGGCGATCCAGAGAAATTCAACTACATTTATTTTGTGATCCTAAATTAGTATCACTAATGGTACGACGAGTTACTAGTACCATCAATGGCAGAAGTTTATGGTGTTATTTATACTTAAGTCATTAATTTTATTTGCGTATAAGAAACACGAATGAAGCAGACCGAAATAGAAGTAAAGTATTGTGTTTTTGCTTGAAGATAGGTACACTAGTATACCAATACATAGTATAAAACAAAGTCGCTTCCTCTGTCCCTATGTCCCTTTGTATGCATTAATCTTGAAAATTACGTAACGGATTTTGATGCGATTTTTTTAATAGATAAGTGATTGAAGAGGAAGGTTTATATGTATATTTTATACTCGTGCGAAACCGGGGCGGGCCGCTAGTTTAGTAGGTATAAAATCACACACAATGAGAGACAATATTGACACCCGTCGCAAATCCAATCGTCTGACAGAACGACACAATACTTTTTGCATACAAAGCCCACACCGCAATATTCGCCATTAGGTGGCAAAAAACACAAAATATGTTTATTTGAAATTCAAATCCGAACTATTATTTGCATATATATAAGGCGTTCATCCATCATTCGATAATTCTACAGTATCGGCGATGGAAATTTTGACGTATAACGAAATACAAGGAATGAGTGATTATGATATTTTAGGTAGGGTAAAAAACATGAAAGTATTTGTTTCACAAGACTTCGTTAGTCGAAGGGTTAGCGTATATGTTCATGTCGATCACTGATAGGGTTTTGATTTCGATTCCTAAAAAAAACATTCGTATGATGAACAGACTCGATGTCTTTATTTCAAGGGCTGGGAGCTTATCCTATAATTTTAATTACATTAATACGTAGATATATCTCGGTGCCCTCGACAAGATGACTAAAGCAAAGCGTGAGGGCACAACCTGTCTTTTCTAGAAGGTCTGGTTTGTCTGTCTTTTTCATATTTTTTAATCCTCATAACTCTGTATAGTCTAAACTATCTGTGTTTTGAAACTCAGGGACTAAATTAACAGTTTTAAATGTCAAATTTACAAATATAATGATAACTTAATTCAAATTAATAGTACCTTATTCTTTGTAGATGTGAAATACGACACCGAATTTTACAACTTCATTTATTATCGATTTAAAAAAAAATTTACTTAGTAAAGCAATCCCAAATTTATTATGACAATATGTTCAACCCCCATACTTTTTTGAAGCTGTATGTTAATCGATTGTTCGGGCATTACCGAACCGATTTCAAAGATTATTTTTTTATTTTAAATAGTGTACTTCAGTACTTAGGTGGTTCTACTACTTTTATAGCCGAAAAACCGGATTTAAGAAAGACATAATTATATACATATTACTATCTTGTGTTAGAAACGTTACTTGTCTATGGCTATTAAAAAATCGATTATGTGGCAACACAGCTTTCGCTCCGAGTTGATACCTATAAATATAAGTGATCCATATCGGAGGCGGGCCATCCCGTCAGACGAAAACCGGCGCTCGTTACGTGAACTTCAGAGAGAAGTAAGGCGTCGCGTAGCCGACTACACTAACGAACGCTGGGACAATTTTCTTAGCCAGATCTCTCCGTCTCACGTGGCCTACTGGCCACTGGCGAGAACCCTAAAAAACGATCCTAAAATAGATTTTCCTCCTTTAGTTAGAACTAATCAATCTCTCGCGTTTGACGATGCC
>NJDD01001199.1:141313-159521 GCA_002245505.1 Calephelis nemesis | reverse complement strand
CTAATAAAGTATAAATCGTTCCACGTCAATCCCTCCATCATCCGAGACCCTGACATGACTTTATATAACTACTTACAAAATATCCTATTAATATTATAAATGTTAAAGTTTGTATGTTTGTTTGTTACATCTTCACACAAGAACTGCTTAACCGATTTTCATGAAATTTGGCAAACACATAGATGGTAAATTGGAATAACACACAGCACAGTTCTTATTCCGAAAAAAATGTTCATGTGAGACCATTAACCACCTGGGCCAACGCCACTGGCAACAGCTGGTTTTTAATAATTCAAGCCCAGTTTTGCTAAAACGAGTGTCGTCAATAAAAATTTAAACTTCACCATTTTATTTGATGGCAGATGTTAACGCTCATGCCAAAAACTGAAGAAGACGTTATTATACGATGCATAACAAACAAGCATGCAAAATATTGAAATTTCTACGTCTGGTTGAAATTTTGTCTACCCAAGAGTAATTAAGATCACTTTTCACCGAAATTGTACCACAGTTTCCTAGACTACGATATAATCCTCAGACACTAGATCATTCAACTGTCATAATGATAATAGTCCTTACCTAGACCCCTTTGTTCTATACAGCTGAACCTGTCCTCCACCTAGATAGATCTTGTCATAATAGGTTCCTATTATGTTTTTACTCATTGTACAAGGATGTTCTGTGTAGGTACTAGTAATCTCACATATCCAGGTTTCTAAAATGGACTATATACCACAGCTTCATCCGCGTTTTACCTTAGTTAAGGTAGACTTACCGACTAATATGCTTATGTTCAAACAAAGGTTATTTTATAAAAAAAGTAATCCTTAAAAGACTGTAATAATCCTTCCTTCCATAAGAGATAGTTGGTATGAAACTATTCGACGCTAAGAGCTGACGTCGCGCGCGATAAGTAAAATATTTCATATTTCTAAGAATTTCATTTGAATTGATATTGTGTAGGGATATATTACGAACATCATAATATTTTAAATAAGAAAGTCTGTCTGTCATGCTTTCACGTCTACACCGATAGACTGATTTTGATAAAAAATTCGAGTTTAAAAGTAGACTTTTTTTTAACAAACTTATTTTCTAAATTCGCCTCTGTGGTCTAGCGGTCCAACATCGGACTTGACTTCATGAGGTTCCGGGTTCAATTCCCGGGTTGGGCAACAAAAAAAAAAGAAAATTGATACTTTCAATTTATAATTTATTTCGATATGTGTCCGGTAGACGATAAGCTTGCCACCCATCACATTGTGGGACTTGGTGTCTTCAGCTAGTCGTGGATGCCTTGGTTGTACCTTTGCCTACCCCTTCGGGGATACGGGCGTGTAAATACTTTACTTTATTTTTTAAAATCAGCTTCCCTAGAACTGTAATATAGTTGGAATTTAAACACTACTTTTATTTTTAAAAAACAATTTCCAGGACTATAACATGGATAAATTGACCTTTCGTGTCTACACGTTTAAACAGCTAGTCAGCTGTTTCTTAGAATTTTATGTGAAAAAGAAAGAAAAAAAAGAAAGAAAGAGTTGATATTGTGTGGATATATGGGCATCAAAAATATTAGGTATTGAATGTGATTGTCTGTGTCCGTTACGCCATAAAAGCTAAACCACTGAACGGATTTTGATAAAATTTTATATGCACATACTCCAAGACCTATGTTCTATCATAGCCTTTTCATAATAGGGGATAAAAGTTTATGCGACTTTTATTTTCAAAAATCAACCCCAAAGGACTTTAATTAAAAGGGGACATAAGATTGTATAAAAGTTAAAATTAACCGAAGCTGCTATTTGAAGTAACGATTCTACGCTGACGAAGTCATGCATGAAAAACAAGTCGAATGTAAGTGAAAATGTTGCATATTTCCCAGAATTAAATTTGAATTGATATTGTTTGTAGGGTTTATTTTGAATATTGAAATATTATAAATGCGAAAGTCTGTCGGTCTGTTACGCTTTTACGACTTACCGATTTTACCAAAATTTTGTATGCATATAGTCAAAAAACCGATTTTAGGACAGGCTTTTTTCAAAGATCTTTTTTTTTTCAAAAATCCATCCCCGAAACACTATGATGGTGAATGAAATTGTATGCTACTTTTATTTTAAAAATTCAACCCTCAAAGATTACAACAGGGGACGAAATTTTGTATAAAATTTAAGTTATCCGCAGCTATTGTCCTCAGTAACTCTTCTAATCTGACGAAGTTACGCGTGAAAAATTAGTCGAATGTAAGTGAAAATATTTCATATTTCTTAGAATTTTATTCGAGTTAATATTGTTTGTGGTTTGTGAGAGTTAATATTATGGCGATCGAAATATTATAAATGCGAAAGTTTGTGTGTCTGTTACGCTTTTAAGGCTACACCGCTAAACGGATTTTGATAAAATTTGATATGCGTATACTCAAAGACCTGAGTTCCTTTTTGTTTTACATACTTTTTTAAAAATCAAACCCTAAAAAAAACTAAAGAGGATAAAAGTTTGTGTGACTTATTTCAAAAGTCAACCCCCATAAGACTATAATAGGGGATAAACATTTTAAAGTTTAAGTAAACCAAAACTGTGATCCGAAGTAACTATTGCACACTGACGAAGTCGCGCGTGAAAAGTTAGTTGAATATAAGTGAAAATATTTTATATTTCCCAGAATTTCATTCGAGTTGATATTGTATGGGTGTGTATTATGAACATTGAGACATTGTAAATGTAAAAGTCTGTCAGTCTTTTTAGATTTTAAGGCTAAACTGCTAAACGTATTTTGACAAAATTTGATATTCGTATACTCGAAGATCCTAGTTCCTCTTGGTCTAAAACATTTTTTTTTAAATTAAACCCTAAAAAACTACTATACAGGATAAAAGTTTATGTGACTTTTTTATGATATTGGAAGGCAAATAAGCTGACGGATTTCTTGATGTTAAAAAATTCACGCCACCTAGAGACACCAAAGGTGGTAATGGTGCGTTGCCAACCTGAGGCCGGGATAAAAGTTTTTAAGTTTAAGTAAACCAAAGCTGTTGTTCGAAGTAACTACTCGTATTCTACGCTGACGAAGTCGCGAATGAAAAGTTAGTTGAATGTAAGTGAAAATATTTCATATTTCCCAGAATTTCATTCGAGTTGATATTGTGTGGGGGTATATTATGAACATCGAACAAGGCCCCGTTTTACAGTTGCATATTGCATCACGGAGTGCAATAAAATCGGGATCTACTGTTATGAGTTCGCTTGAAACGTAACAATGGTATTATATGACCCGAGTTATATATGAACTACGGCTGGAAAACTGTTATTGAGTGGAAAAATACAAATGTCTGACGTTTATTAATAACGCTCTTGTATATTGACATTTTTTCACATTATAAAATAACCAACATCGGGAAAAATAGTAGTTCATTTTTTATGACATTAGAACGCAAACAAACAGACGGATTTTCTGATAGTAGGAAATTCACGCTAGACAACAAAGGTGGCAATTATGCGTTGCCAACGTGAGGCCGGAATGTTAGGCTTTGAGCAAAAGTAAGTTTACGGGCTACCTCACCCTCAGGAATAGTCATGGCTGTAGCGGTGATAGCAATCCAGGCGAGTTGCTGCAAAACTCTACTACCTAGTAAAAGACCTAGTAAAAGTTTAAATTCATATTAGATTCAGGGTCTTTCTGTATTGGTCCTGGCCCACGGAACAGAATAGAGCATCTGGTTTTCTGACAAGCAGCTTGTAAGAGGCGAGATAAAATAAAGCTCATTACCACCTAGACCACTGATGGTAGAGCGCTGTGCAGCAACTTGCCTGGGTCCGGATCAGTTGCCTAATCTAATCCTGACGTCATAATGACGGTCATGTTCCGATCTGGAAGGAAAGTGTGCCGGTATACCTGCTTTATAGACCTTCCAGCTCTGTCTCAGGACAACGACGCTCAAGTAAAGTTTATGGTGTCTTTAGGCCACGGTTGCCTCTTACTATCAGGAGGATTCTATTAAAAACAAAATAAAATTTAGTTTCATTTACATTTTTAAAACATTTATTAAGTGTAGATTATTTTTATGTTGTAATTTAGTTTAATTTATATTTTAAAACATTCATTAATTGTAGAATTCAATTTAATAAACAATATCATTGGTATGCTATGGGAAAATTTTCCTATTACTGGGGAAAAACTCTTTTGTTGTTAACCCAGTCAACTCAGATTTGTTTGATAACGTCATTTTTTTAATACTTACCGTTACTTTGCGAAGGACAATTAATTGGTAATTTTTTAAACAGAACTTCAGCTGTGATGATGTCCTGATGATGCTTAAATAGCAAAAGATGTTGGCTAAATATAATAAGTAACATATAATAAATAATAATGTTATATAATAAGTCAAATATAATAATTTTGGAATACGCAAGTAAAATTAATAAATGTGTCTAAAGAATTCAAGTGTCGACTATTCAAGCTGGAACGCGATAGTAGTGAGCACTTAATTTGTTGAGGCAGGAATACACAGTACGCTCTTACTAAAATTTGATATAAGTATTGCACTGTATTAAGTAATGCACTATCAATGTAGGGAAAATCATTAAAAAGAAAAAACATAATCAAGCATCCTTTTTCAAGTCGGTAGATAATAACCCTAGTCTCGAAAAAGTTTCAAAAATAATGAAGACATTCCAACATCACAAAAATAATCAAAGACGTAAAGTGATGAGTTTGCAGTTTTCTTACAACACGTTTAAGTGGCCTTCGTCCAGACGACCCCATAAAATCTGGCCGCAAGTTAAAATGTACTTGTCGTCTGACTTTAGTATGCTATTACATACAATATTTTTCACATTAACTTTTTATGGTAAACGAATTTTGTTTGTTTTTTTTGTTTTGTTTTTGTTTTTTTAATATAAAATCCGTGCTTAGCCCAACTTTTACACTAACGTATACCGCGGAGGCAGAAAGAAGAGTGTGTGTAGGGAATAGGGTGAATGATGCACTGGATAAGCTATTTCAAAGCAAGATTTAGAGTCGGAGAGTTATACTCGTTTTACTTATCCAAATGTCACTTTATGGAAGCGAGAGTTAAATATGCCAAAAAAGCATGAAACTAGGATACATGAGAACAAAATTAGAGCGCTACGAAAAATGTATGGTGTATCGCTCTCTGATCGCATTCGCAACAGTAAGATTCGAGATAGAGTGAGATTAAAGTGTTATTTCATTTAGTACCACGTCAAGATTTGATATTCTTTTTTCGAAAGATAGCAAGTTAAATCGACTCCAAAAAGAGGAAGGTGGTAGTTTTTGAGAGTTAAAAACTAAGAGTTTTTAAGAGTTTTTTTTTCTCAATAATATATAACATCATCATTAAGTATAACTCAAAAACCACTTTATTAATTTCTATATTACAGTTCCATATTAATTTTATCATGATCTGCATGATAAAATTAATATGGAATTACTTATGAATCATGAACTAAGTATCTTTTTAAAAAGAACCATCATAATCGGTCATCATATACGGCGTAATAAACGGCGTAACAACTAATAAAAAAACCTAGTTGAATTAAGAATCTTTGCCTTTTTGGAGTCAGTTAAAATGAATTTGAATATTGCTGACGAAGGTATTATTTTTGGTTTGGAATTTATTAGAGAAAATACTCAATCGATGTTATTTTATCTCAAAGCGACGATTGGCGTGGTTTAAAATCTTCGTAGGTATATACTGTAACAAAACTGCAGTAAAAGGCAGATAGATAATAGTCCTGGTTGCCGGAACGTTCATTTTGCCGTTTTTTCTCCTTATTGGCTAGGTTTAGAAACAGTGGCAGTATACGCTAGACAGGATTAAAATAACCTTTAAAATTGTTTATTATATTAAAATATGTTTCAATATTTAATTTCTACAAACATTAATTAAATACTAGTGGTCGCCCATTGGTCGAAATTCATCCAAAATGAATTTTAATATCTTGTTGATAAGAACGCCATCTTCATTTCTCAAGACCAAGTACTTTGTTTCCAAACTTTTTAGTGCGCCCTCTGTGATCTTATATCATTAATATATTTGTATGTGTGTGTCAAATGCATGGTAGTCTGGGTAATGATCTATTTATTGATTTAATGCTTTATAGGCATTATTATCGAAAAATATTAGCATTCTGCATTTCTCCTACACATAAACTATAAGTGTGCCAAATTTTGTGCTCCTGCGTCCCCGCAATTTTCGTAAAAAGGGGTCCAATGTTTTGGCATCACCTATTAATATATAGATTAGCACACTACATTGTGGTAGAATAAGTTGGTATGCTTAAAATATATATTTGTAACAACTTTTAAACACATTTCGCGAATAAATCATTTCATCATATTTAATAAATAATAATAAATAATAAACAAATATCTTTGGACAAATCACACGAATTGAATCTAATCCCAAAGTAAGCAAATTATATGCTTGTGTTATGGGTGTTAGTCAACGATTCTAATACATAGAAATACTTAAATAGATACCAGAATATATTTAATAAACACCCAGACCCGGAAGTGCAGACATCTAAATGCTCATCACACAAATGCCTGCCCCCGTCGGGAATCGAACCCGAGCCTCGCGTTTTGTCGATGTAGTTAAGCGTATATGTTAGCCACTCGACCAACGAGGCGGTCAAATATTTACATGTGTATTATCATATTAACAAGTGTATGGTTATATATGTAAAACGTGTGTATTTCATTTCTTTTCTTAATGAACTTATATACTTGATCTCTGTTAGCCCGAAGATTGATTGAATAAAGTTTAAATAACTAAATAAATGTCAGGCATTTAGCTCACCATTTTTTTCTGTATGAAAATTCTCTTGAATTGCAATTATTCCTTTAGTCTAAGATCCCTCCTTAACCAACAATGCGGTGATCATCTTTTCCACGATCATTTAAAAAATATAAACAGGAAATTGTAGGTAAAAGAACAATCAATTTTGAAAATAGTTTTGGTAGTTCTAATTAGGTAAATATCGTTGTGTTAATTTTAACTCAATAAAACAACTAACATCATTTTAAACGTGTTTGCGTTACTAATGTTTTAACCCACTAATTTATTTAAACAGTTATGTTTAAACAGTTATGTTTCATTCTAACACATATAATTAGCTAAATATTTAGGTAGGTAATAAAATTATTTTATATCTATACATATAATAAATTTGTAAAAGGGTCAATTCTGTACATTGAAAATAATGAAAAAATAAATAGCAGGGTGTTACTGGATACCAAACCCAAATATGTGATTAAAAAAAATTTTTGTCTTTCTGTCTGTATGTTCAGGCATCATGTAAAAACTAACGGTTCGATTTTGATGAAACTTGGTATAATTATACCTTATTATCCTGGGCATAATATGGGATACTTTTTATCCTGGAAAAATACGTAGAAAAAAAATCTTAATTTTTCAGTTATATCACGCGAAGACCGACGACACTTGCCAGTGGTTTTGTCTGTGCGATAGATAAAATGCGCAATGGGAGACTTGGTCGATGGAAGATGATATTGGGATTACTCCACAACTGCATGTCTGAATTAAGTACAGGAATGGACAAAAATTACATCTGGTACACGGAAATGGCACTTAATTTCGTTATTATCAATAAGGATTTGACCGCCTTGTTGGTTGAGTGGCTAGCGTACACTCTTAACTACATCAACCAACTGCGCGGCTCGGGTTCGGTTCTCGGTGGGAGTGGGCATTTGTGTGATGAACATTTAGATGCCTGCAATTCCGGGTATTTATTAAATTTATTCTGGTATTAAATTTCTACTTTTTAAGTATTTTTATGTATTCGAGCCGTTGACTAACACGCATAACACAAGCATATAATTTGCTTACTTTGGGGTTAGATTCAATTTGTGTAAATTGTCAAGGGATATTATTTTTATTTATAATATAGTTGTTCTATTTTTTTTGGCAATTTAATGTTTTTTGTTTCAAAGAGTTTTAGAAAAAGTTGCCCGGCAATGATAACAAAAATATATAATAAAATTACAAAATCTATTTGAGAATTACCAAAATCACTTTTAATAAGGTATTAATTATATGTCTGAGAGAAATAGCGCATTATAGCATTCAAGAAAAAATATGATTTTATTTTATGAATTCTTCAAATTGACATTGATATTGATATTAATTTATAAAAATTAATTATAATTACTTATTTCTAATTTGTTACTTTAAATTTATTAATTAAATTGATTACTTTATAACCATAATAATTAAAACATCATTTTTTTTGTATCTTGAATAGTTTTTATTGTTATTTGTCTCGT
Organism: Calephelis nemesis; assembly: GCA_002245505.1. NCBI lineage: Eukaryota > Metazoa > Arthropoda > Insecta > Lepidoptera > Riodinidae > Calephelis > Calephelis nemesis. The sequence goes on along the minus strand of NJDD01001199.1, from coordinate 151,207 downwards.
TTATAGTTCCAATTTAATTTGCTTTATAATTTAAGCTTGCTTTTAGCAATATTATAACATAATATTGCTAAAAGTATGTAATTTGCATGCCAACTAAATAATTTTCGCCGACTACTTTTATCAAATTTAATTTTCTAGGATATCATCGCCTATGTCCGACATGAGAATGAATTGTAATAATTTTAATATTGGAGAAATTTATTTTGTAATTGCTGTAGTTTGAAAATATACACAGAAAACTAAAGACAATTTGCTTTCCTATCAAGTAGTTCGTAAGAGGATACAATCTTTGTAAGTTTTGCGCCGATTCATTCTGATTGGGGTACTCTCCATTGTCTAGATACTTACCATGACGCAGCCTCTGACGCCATGGCAACCGTAAGGATACTAAAATAGCAACTTAATTTTTTTGCAAAGCACCTTCTTTGACTTCAAGAAATTTAATTGCTTGCTTACTGTCTATTACGCGTATCTTAAAAAAATTAGTAGTATATTCCGTTTGTATGAAAAGGGTAATGAATGTGAAGGAAGCAAGACAGGTTTGTCAGGACCGTGAAGTCTGGCACTGGATACTCTCTGTCTACCCCGTACGGGACTTGGCCTGAAGATATGTATGTGTGTGTATATTCCGCTACAGTAAGTTGCACAATGTCAATAGGCAAACTAGAAGATCTATTTCTGTCTGAGACAATACTTTTATATTAGTCCCGTGGTATTCACAAACTGCTGCTCATAAAAACTTACCACTTCATCGAGAGGGTTAACATAGAGTCGGTTTTTATTCGGTTGAAGTCGGAGCGCTTCGGTCGCACTCGTGACTTTTGGGCGGGCGGGCGGAAACTCAGTCATCCACGATCCTTTCAAAGGCCCGACGTTTCGTTCTGCATCAGAAATAAAAACTGTGTGACATCGTTAAGCTTAATTATTATTTTTAATTAACGCTTGAAACGAGTGCCAAGTTTTTGCATATTATAATTAAGATATTTTAACAGTTCGTGTTTAAGTGTTAAGTTAGTAAAGTGATTATTAGGATTGTGAACGAATTTACTAACTTAAATACTACGGATAACGATGGTAGCGCGGTTTAATAGGAGTATAATATTTAATAAGGTAAGCGAAAGTGTTTTTAACGTTGCATTAACTTAACTACTTAGTTTTTAATATAAGTTATGAACATCAATGGCGAAAACTAAGAAAAAGAAAAAACGAAGGAAAATAAGTTTTTGAATTAAAAAGTTATTGAAAATGTTGTGAAAGAGAGTTTTCAATTTAAGGAATTTATAGCAATAGTTAAATTAAGATCTTAATTAATTTTTAGACTTTTTTTGTTAGATTTTGGATATTTACATTGACAGCTGGCGAAGGATTAAAGAGGATCGGATTTTTTCTCATTGTGTCACTTTGCTTTGTTAAACTTTTTTTTAAATTGCGAGTCATTTCAACTTTTTTATTATTTTTGATACTTTCTATTGTAAATTGACTTCGGAATAGACGATGTTATATTTTCTACTGTAACATTTTTTTGTCTATATTAATCCAATGCTCCGTCATTTGTGAGCAGAATTTAAACTCGCTTTTTATTTGAAAGTGCCTTGTTTCGAAGGGGTCCTATTGTCTTCAAGTCTGGATCTGATGGCAGAATCACAGAGAAATTAAAGAAGATTCTAATGTTTTTGTGGAAGATGTTAGTTTATAGAATAAATAATCCAAAGATACACAGGATTGTTAGGGCTATTTAACTTCGACAAAAGAAAGAAGGAAGTCATATATCTTACTAATCTATATATCGAAGTAGTTTCGTTACTACTTAGTCTGAATCTGAAGACGGAAATGAGAAATCTGGGAAGTACTAAATTTTTGTTTGTTTGGAAAACCTGACTATCTAAATTGAAGTTTTTTTTTACTGCGTTAAAATTATAAAAATAATATGTTATAGATGCAATCGTCACTTTCAAAGGAGTATATATTTTTTTTGGTTTTTCAAGAGGAACTGCTTCTGGTGTGGCGTTATGAATATTTTTGTTTAGTGAAAGTGAAATAATCATGAAAAAAAATTATATTGTTTGTTTTCTGGGTGCCGCTAATTATTTTTCGATGAGCTTGGGTATAGATGCTACTCACTCCAAATAAGACTTTACATGACCGGTTAAAACAATTGAAGACCAATTTTGAATAATTCAAACCCGGTTTTGTGAAATCTAATTATAATTTAATACAAACGATTAAAACTTTATATCCTACTAATATTATAAGTAGTATTTAAAGTATGCTTATTTGATACTCCTTCACGCTAAAACTGCTGAACCGATTTTCATGATATTTGGCACACACACTGAAGGTAACTTGGATTATAGTATTACCCCGAAAATATGTTCCTGTGGCACCATTAACCACGCGGGCAAAAGCTAGTTTAGTTTTAACCCTTCTTTCAATATCCCCGGGTTCAAAATTCAGTTAAAGAACCATGCAAGGAAGGATATTCCAGAGATTGACCGTTCGTTTAAAGAAGATGCATGAGAAGCAATCGGTTGCAGATGCCTAACCACCAAAGTAATGAAGCCCAATGCTCACGCCCGTTTCAAAAACAAAAAAAACTATGTTCCAGTATATATCCAGATAATAGAGTTTGTGGGTTGAGTAGGGTAGCCGTTTTCGTTGTGTACATATGTCTTTTGATATTTTGATACCTATTCATAGACAATAAATCTTAACTAATACATTAACTTAACTGATACAGAATATCACATTGTAATAAAGATTATAATACCAGGTTGAACCTTGGAATACTAAACTCCATATTCTTCTTTTCATGTTTTGGCATTCATTTTAGTATTTTGTCATTAGTCAAGTCAAGGAATTTGCATCAAATTTAACAATATCGGGATTCAATTATAATTAGTCATAAATCGTCAATAAGTCTTGGGTAAAGCGGTGGCCTCATTACTCAAGCTCATGTACTGAGGTTTGGCGGCAACAAGGAAATACACGCAACGCAAATTTTTTCATGATTATTTCATTTGTGCACTTTCACTGAACAAAATTGTACAAAATGCCATCAAAATTGACTAACTTCACTCAATATAAACACGAAATTCAATAATTCTGAAAAAACTTTGACTAAATTTTTTGTCGATGGCGCCAAAACCTCCATGTTAAAGGAGGTACGTGTTTAAATATTTAATAGGTTACTTTTTTTTTGATATTGGAAGGCAAACAAGTAGACGGATTTCCTGATGGTAAGAAATTCTCGCCGCCTAGAGACACTAAAGGTGATAATGGTGCGCTGCCAACCTGAGGCCGGGATGTTATGCCTCGAGCAAGAGTAAGTTTACCTGCTACCTTACCCTCCAAACCGGAACACGACATGACGTTATGGCCGCAGGAATAGGAAAGGCGGTGGTACTAAACCGGGTGAGTCACTGCGAAACTCTACCACCTGGTCAGATGTTACGGTGTTAGTGATGGTAAGCCTATGCTCGCCTTTTACGAGCTGCATGGCAGAAAGGCAGATGGTCTATTCTGCAAACTGGTTAATTCTAAAAAAAAGTATTCTTATTTCTACGAATTTTATCTTTAGAAATAAAGCTTTACTTTAGCCTTTTGGTTCATAAAAAAAATATAATTCTATAGAAACGGTTCACACAATGGTTGGGATTTCAATAAAAATGAACATGACAAGGAAAAGGAAATATTTTATTGTGTTTTATCCCCAAACCGAAGTGAGTTCCTCAATATCAATTACGGGATAGAGAATTAATTACTATGGTATTAAAAGACATCAGTCAGTACAATGGGGAAACGACTTCCTGTTTTCTTGTTTTACTGGATACCTTACTTGATTTTATTTACTAGCTGTTGCCCGCGGTGTTGCCCACGTGATTAATAGTCCAGGATCATTTTTTCGGGATAAAAATAAATAAATTAAAACATAAAATAAAATATGTGGTCTAGCGGTTCAGGTGTTGGACTTGACTGCATGAGGTACCGGGTTCGAATTCCGGCTCGGGCAACAAAAAAAAATTTGGGTTTTCCAATTTCCTAATAAAAAAAAATGTTGTTTGGGATTGAATATGTGCCCTGTTGGCGATAGGCTTGCCACTTATCACAGTGTGGGAATTAATGTCTTCGGCTAGTCGTGGGTGCTCTGTTGTGGCTCTGCCTACCTATTCGGGGATATGGGCGTGGAGATACTTTTTAATGTGTTAATTCAAGCGACCCTCATGATGAAAATCAGTTCAGGAGTTTTTGCGTGAAGGATTAACAAACAAACATACAAACTTTCGCATTTATTATATTAGTAGGATTGTACACAAACAGTCATACCATGGAATAGTATGTTAAATTATGCAAAAAAAATAACTTTTATCTACAACATATGAGAAAGATTGTTTTCCGCTAAGTAGAATAGACCATCCGCCTCTCTGACAGGTAGCTTGAAAGAGGCGAGTATTTGATAAAATTCAGGTTATAAGCAACAAGAAGACTGGCGGTAGAGCACTATGAACCAACTTGCCTGGGTAGAGATCCACCGCCAGACCTATTCAAGCCACCATAATTACTGCCATGTCACGTTCCGGCCCAGAGGGTAGGATATCCAGTAGATTAACACAATAGGTCTTATATCTCAGCCACAACTCACAAGACACCAACGCACCTATAACGTCTGTGGTGTCTATAGACCACGGTTATCTCTTATTATCAGATAAGCTGTGCTGTGTCCTCCTTTATAAACCTCGCATATAAAAAAGAAAAAAATGTTTCTTAGATTTATGCTACAAAGAAAAGGAAATAATTTATTACAGAAAAATGTTTTACATTTGGATGTTAAATTTTTGGTTGTAAAAGTGTACAGTTGTGTAGTATAGTAAATGTAATAAAAATGAGATGAACTGAAATGAAAATAATTTATTTGTAGAATACGTGTTGAAAAGTTATTACGAAATATTTAATTAACCAACATATTTTACCACATCGTGGTGTGATAATATTATAATATTTGAAGATTATTAACTACGTATTACATTTTTATAACTTATAATTTTTATAACTTACTAGCGCCCTGTTCCGGCTTCGCACGGTTATGAATTTTATATAATATAAACCTTCCTCTTCAATCACTTTATCTATTAAAAACACATCAAAATCCGTTGCGTAGTTTTAAAGATTTAAGATTTAATATAGATATTTAATTATCGCCTGTGTGGTCTAGCAGTCCGGGTGTTGGACTTGACTGCATGAGGTCTCGGGTTCGAATCCCGGGTCGGCCAACAAAAAGAAAATTGGATTTTTCCAATTTTCTAATAAAATTGCCACCTATCACATTATGGGACTTAGTGTCTTCGGCTAGTCGTGGATGCCCTGGTTGTGCCTCTGCCTACCTCTTCGGGGATATGGGCGTGAAGATACTTTTTTTTTCTTCTAAGAATACAAGGGGATATAGGGACAGAGGGACAGAGGAAGCGAATGTGTTTTATACTATATAACGATTAAATAATTTTAAACAATTTTAGACTATGATTAAGTTTTGTAAATTACCACCTTATCTTAAGGTGGTACCATCTGAGGGAGTCATGGCAGGTCTCTACAATTTGTTTTAAATAGTAATAATAACATTTATTTGGACTAAATGAAGGACGAAATTATTAGATTATTCCACTTATACGCGATAGGGTTGTCACACACTTATGCCCTGATTTATATGTACTAATTTAATTTTATATGTCGCTAGCTGTTAAACCGCGATTAGTCCGCGTAGATTTGTTAGTTGTTAACATTGTTTCGGGATAAAAACTATCCTATGTGTTAATCCAAGTAAGCTCCAATGCATTTGAAAAATTTCATGAAAACTTGTTTAGCAGTTTTTGTGTGAAGGTATAACAAATAAACTTTCGCATTTTTAATATTAATCATCCAATATATAAAATTCTCGAGTCACGGTGTGCGTAATTGAACTCCTCTGAAACCGCTCGACCGATTCTCTTGAAATTTTGTGAGCATATTGAACAGTTTTGAGGATCGGCCAACATCTATTTTTCATACCCCTAAGTGATAAGGGTGACCCACTCTAATGTTTTTTCCTAAAATCACAATAAACGAATAGCAGAACAACGTCTGTTGGGTCAGCTAGTAGGATATATAAAATTCTCGTATCACAATGTTAGTTTCCGTACTCCCCCGAAACGGCATTACCGATTTTCACCAAATTTTATGTGCATATTCAGTGGGTCTGAGAATTTGCTACTACCTATTTTTCATACCCCTAAGTGATAAGGGTGACTCAGCCCTTTTTTTTTACTAAAATTACATTAAAAAAATTGCAGAACAACGTCTGAAGGGCCGGCTAGTGTTAGTATAGATGTCCACTTGCATTCCACACTCAGTAGTTTTGGATATTTCGAGTTTAGTACAAAATGAGATTTGAGAATGAAAAAGGAATATTTCATTATGAGCGTTGTATCATTCAGCCGAGTTGACTTCCGGTTTAATATTACGAGATTGAGAAGTAATTACTATGGTGTATCAAAGGAAGCATTAGACAATACAGAGAGGGAGCGATTTTCTCTTTTCTTGCGTTTAAAGAATAAAATGTTAAGTATTTCTATTCAAGTTATTTTATATTAATACTGAAAGTACAACTATCAGTTCAATATTTGTTATGCATAGGTTTTGGCGCTAATTGCGTTTTGCGTTAATTGGCGGTCCGGGTGTTGGACTTGACTGCATGAGGTCTCGGGTTCGAATCCCGGGTCGGCCAACAAAAAGAAAATTGGATTTTTCCAATTTTCTAAAACTGTTGGTCGGGATTGGAAATGTGCCCGGTTGGCGATAGGCTTGTCACCTATCACATTGTGGGACTTAGGTGTCTTGTCGTCCACGTCTTCTACGTCGTCAAGATGCTGCTACGTCATCTACGTTCATGACAGCGCGCTAGACCACAGAGCCGATCAATATCATAAAAGTACAAAGATTTAAATAAATAAAACGGATATGTACACATATGTGTATCACATGTACATAAATCTTTAGTAAATTTAATATTCAGGTTTCCCCAACTTCCTAGCGTGTTAAACCCACATTTTCGAATAAGCATTCACTTAATTACGTTGTTTCACTAATTTTAATTAGGAGGTCACAAAGTTTTGGGTCAATCCGCCTCTGTCGTTGATTGCGTTGGCAGGTAGCGTAATGTTTGATAGATTTAGTTTTATTTCCTCTTCCCTTTAATTTGTCAGTGTGACGTAACTTTAAAAAAATGGGCTCTAAGGGCCACTTGCACATTCCCGAGTTACATTTAATGTTGAGTTAAATTGTCAAATGTAAGGCGATTTAACCCTAGTTAGGCGCTAACTCAGTGTTAAATACTTAACCCAGGAACGTGCAAGTGGCCCTAAGCTAACTAGAATGTAAAAAGTTCGAATTTTAAACCTATGCCGCCTTAAACTGGAAACATACTATTGGACGCGGCTGATATAATTTGTTTCCAGCTTTACCAAGAAAAAAGTATTACCGCCTGTTTACTAGATACTGTGTAAAATTGACATCCAACCAATAACATGAACGTAGATGACGTAGCAGCATCTTATTGGTTGAGAATTCAATTTTAGACAGTGTTTAGTAAACACTTGTTCAACGTGAGTTTATTTTTTTAGCATTGCTAATCTATTGCCAATTGGACACATATCAAATCCTGATGATACGCTCTTTTGATTCGATTGTGGTATTGACTGTGTAAGGTCTTGGATTCGATTTCTTTAAGATGTGTTTTTTAAAAAGGTGGCAAATACCTTAGTAAACATTTTCTTTGATGAAAAAACATTTTCTTTGAGTCGCCTCTGTGGTCTAGCGGTTCAGTTGTTGGACTTGATGCAAGAGGTCCTGGGTTCGAATCCCGGGTAGGGCAACAAAACCAGAAAATTGGGTTTTTCCAATTTTCTAATAAAAAAATATTGCTCGGGATTGGAAATGTACCTGGTTGACGATGGGCTTGCCACCTATCACATTGTGGGACTTAGTGTCTTCGGCTAGTCGTGCCTGGTTGTGCCTCTACCTACTCCTTCAGGGATATGGGCGTGAAAATGCTTTTTTTTTATGAAAAAAAAACCATCCTAGTAAAATTATTAAAGTTTGAAGCGGTGCCAAATTAAAGATGTTAAGGATTTTGTTGAAGTTGGTTTATCGGTTAATCCACCCTTCAGTAAGAAATACGACAGTGGCGAGCACTGAAACTATGGTGACAAATCTATATTGTAGAGTTTTACCCACATAAGACTCTACAAAAATGTCTTAGTTACGATGTGACTGACATACGACTACATCTACACTGGTATCTTACGAGCTGGTTGGTAGCAGTTATTGGTATATATCCTTCTAATTTCTAACAATAGAAACAGAACTTTATAGTAAAGTTAGGAAGTTAACTGTACGATATCCTATTATTATTATGATAAATGGAAGAGTTTGTCTGTTTGTTTGTTACTCCTTCACGCAAAAACTACTCAACCGATTTTCATGAAATTTGGTACACACATAGGGGGTAGCTTGGATTAACACAAATGATAGGTTTTATTCCAGAACAATGTTCCTGTAGGACCACGCCGGCAACGCCGCGGGCAACAGTATTCTGTATAAAATATTTACGGAAACCTTTGTCAAATAACTGTTGGATTTAAAAGTTTCCGAATCACTTTAAGGAAGTTGCAACATTACAGCGCTGGTGTGTTTTAAAATTTAAAGCTTCTTAGAATGATGTTCATATTTATTTAATGGTTAGCATTTGGGACGTTCTAGATGGTTGTGTACTAGAAAATTCGACGTACGAAGCTATATTACTACTGGAAGTTAAAAAAAAGTATCTTCACGCCTATATTCCCAAAGCAGTAGGCAGAGGCGCAACTAACTCAGGATTAGCCGAAGACACTAAGTCCCGAAATGTGATAGGTGACAAGCCTATCGCCAACCGGGCACACATCTAATCCTGAACAACATTTTTTTATTAGAAAATTAGGAAAAACCCAATTTCCTTTTTGTTGCCCGACCCGAGATTCGAACCCGGGACCTCATGCAGTCAAGTCCAACAACTAAACCGCTGGACCATAGAGGCGATTTATAATATATAAATAATAAATCCCCATTTGCGTGGTCTTTGCGTCACATTGAAACTAATGGACCAACTTAGCTATTTTTTGGTGGTGTTAGTTATTGTCAAGAAAAGGATAATGTGAAGAGAAAAACTAGGAAGATTGACGAGAAAAAAGGAAAAATAATACATTATTGAAGTGAACCAGGTTGCTAGCTCGTTCAGCAGAACAACAATGATACATGGTGGCTCCTTAATTATTGTTAGTAAAAATATTAAATTTAAAGAACGCAGAGATATTGTGAGCCTTTCTGTTGAACGTGTTATTGAGATTGCTTGCATTGAGTTTGAGCAATTTATTGTGGTAAGTGTATATAAGCCCCCTTGTACACCCTATGATGAATTTGAATTTAGAATGGAAGAGGTCCTATTTAAAGTGTCTAATTCAAGGACTAATGTTATTATCTGTGGTGACTTCAATATAGACATATTAGAATCATCGTCGCAGTCACTTAAGTTTTTAAATCTCTTTAGATCACACAATTTGCACAGCATTTTCTTTGAGCCCACTAGGATTACAGCTACAAGTGCCACTTGCATTGACAACATATTTACAAACATGACACCTGTTAATAAATCAATTGTTAAAGAAATAGATTCAGATCATTGTGGGCTATTAGTCGAATTGCCACGAAGCATACAACAAGCATACAAGAAGCATACAAAAAGCTCAAAGAAAAGATATTATTTTTGTTCCTGTTAATTCTAATCGTTTAAAAAGATTTGAGACAGTGTTAATAGAAGAATTACCAAAGTTG
>NJDD01001199.1:120356-140491 GCA_002245505.1 Calephelis nemesis | reverse complement strand
CGGCCGCGTTCCGATCCGGTGGTAGATTTATTATTATATAGACCCGTCACAAGTGCCTCTTGTAGGTTTATGTGAAATAAAGATGATTTATTATTATTATTAAAAAAAACTTCTTTATCGGGGTTGGAAAAAAATTTAGTGTGACTATTTTTCGTTACGCGCCATCTTTGTTCTTATCCCTACCAAGCGTGATTCGAAGTATACTTTCTCCAGCGGAGTAGGGATTGGCAATAAACTTTATTTAACCAATTTCTGTGAAGTTGCATATAGTAAATTATTTTTTGAGAAATAACATCATAAAAAAGTTTCACTTCTTCACTTCTTACGAGTGTACGCTATTACACGCACACATTTTTTTTCCATACAAACTGTCAGTAGCTATCACTGTCAATTGGTACTGTTCGTCGGGTCAGCTAGTATTATATAAATCTCTACTTATAAAATAACATGTCCTGACTGATTGATTCATTACCGCCGAGCAAAAACTATTAGAGTTACGGCCTTGAAATTTGATTAGTAGGGTTATTTTATTAAGTGAGAGTAGGGGGGAGTGAGGAGTAGAGGGGTGAAATAGGGGTTACAATTTTGTATGTAAGACCGTTATTGTTAAGTTAGAAATATGAAAGTTAATTTTTGGGCTACTTATTAAAATAGATTATTAAGCATTTCTGGAAATTCTACACCTAAGGAGGTGAAATACGGGTTGAAAATATGTATGAAAGTCCTTATTAATGGGCTGTAATCAGTAAATATATTAACTACCACGCGAACAAAGCCGCGGGTAATAGCTAGTATTGAAATATTTGTAAAATTTAATCAAATTAATGATCTATATTAATTACGAGGTTTACAATTTGTTACAAACAGTTTTAAAGTGTGATTAAGCTAAACCCTGTTTCCACAAAATTGTTGAGAAAACATTGACGTAAGTACTCCGCGACTTAATAATTAAGCGCAGTAAAAATGCAAAAACAGACTTCAACTATTTCAAATGATATCAAATGATTGCCTCTGTGATCTAGCGGTCCATGTGTTGGACTTGTCTTCTTCAGGTCCCGGGTTCGATTCCCAGGTTGGGCAAAAAAAGAAAATGTGTTTTTTTCCGATTGACAAATAAAAAAATATTGCTCGTTTGGCAAGCATATTGCCACCTATCATATTGTGGGACTTTGTGTCTTTAGCTAGTCGTGGGTGCCTTGTTTGTGCCTCTACCTACCTCTGAGTACTGCATTAAATGATTTTGAAATTTTGAAGCGAAAAATTTATCAACATCCTCCTAGTGCTTTGTGAATTCATAACATAATGCATAAAATTTTCACTTAAATGAACATAGGACCACCTCGAATCATGATCTGTCTTTCTCAAAAAGAATCTAACGTATCATACGAAAACATACAATTCCATCCTCAATTTTTAGAGTCGGTTAAAAATAGTCGTGGAGTTTAAAATTAGGATATTCACATCACTTACTCCCAGTATAAATAAAGGCTAACCAAAACCAGCATATTGTTTTCATAAGTTCAACGCAGGCTGTGGATTTATTCCGAACTAACAGGTATGAAGCGATTGCTCCACCATGCCAATTGGCCAACAATAAAACGATAAACCAAAAAACAAACGGAAAAAACTACACTACGCCAAAAAAAACAATCATACTTCATGGTTATGTGAGATTTTTCGAAAGCCAACGAAAAATATTGCTATCAATCATTTTTTACAATATAATGGTTTTCAGTTTAAATTCATCGTTTGTTTACGAGTTCCAATGATTGAGACAAACATATAGCTTACCCGATTGCGGCAGGGATAATGGTTTTCGAGCAAATGTGTGTTTGTATGATGTATTTTCTTTGGCACGCCCTATACATACGTGACGTTTTTTCAGATTTGAAGTAGTAACATAGGCTATACAACATTTTCAAAATGACGCCTGCAAATGAAAAATCCTTTTTTTTCTTATCATATTATTATGAGTGTCAAGTGAAAGATAGTAAACGTCGTATATATAGTATACTATCGTTATTAGCGGTCATATTTGCACTCGGGTTTTCAGTTCATTTTTAAGGAGTTATTATTAAGATCGTCGGCAACCTGGAACCTGTTTTTTGTCGCTTTTTAAAAGATCAGATTGAATTGAAATTTATACACATATCAAGGGCCGAGGATGACAGTATCTATGACAGAGTACCCCGGAATCTAACCCGGGGCATCATGTGATCTCCGCTAATATTACAGACATAGAGGCCATCTTATATAAAACTCATACCTTAGAGTTCAACTATCCAGTTTAGGCAGGTAACTCGCCATTGTTATATCAGTTATTTCTAGACGAAATGCATTTCTCACCATGGAGCAGTCCAACTGTTTGTTCTTATGCAAACAATATAAATGAGTATTTTCACGTCCGTATCCCAGAAAAAGTACACACGGGTAAAACCAGGGTACTCACGACTAACCGAAGATGCTATACCACAAAGTGATAGGTGGTGAAACTATTGCCAACCCCAGGCAATATTGTTTTTATTAGAAAACTAGCTGTCCCGGCGAACTTCATTCCACCCTCTCATTTTGTATAGAAAAAATAAAGTACTGTCTTTCCCCTTTTTTCTTCAATTTTCCCGGTTTTTCTCTTCATAAGAAGCTTGTTCTGACAATAGCTACAAAAAAAGCATTAGCCAAATTGGTTCGGCCATGCGGAAGTTATGCGCTTACCAACACATTTGGCAATTCATTTTTATATTATAGATTGAAAAATACATTTCTTTTTGTTATTAAACCGGGAGTTCGAACCCGGGACCTCAGGACGTCAACACAGAACCACTAGACCACAGAGGCGATAAAAATAAAAATGAAATTTTCAACTCTTTTTTTAAATAAAGAAATGAATAAATGATAATGTTAATCACCATAAGGAGTTATACTCTCAAGGGAAATCATTTCTAAGCTTACCCTGAATACGCGGTATGTCAAACACGGTGTGCTAATCTATTACAATTTAAATTCCTAGTACGTTCCTACTAACTGTTACCTGCGGCTCCGCCCGCGTTTTCATAGGAACCCGTTTTGCGATCGGTATTAAAAGTAGCATATCAAATCCGTTCAGCCATTCAAGCGAGAAAGAGTAACAAACATACACACATCCTTTCAAACTTTTGCATTTATAATATTGGTAGGAAAGATATTGATAACCTCGTTGGGCGAGGGGTTAATGCCAATGACCAAGCACGAGCTCAGGTTCGATTTCCGACGGAATTGTGTGATGAACATTTAGATGTCTGTATTTCTGGATTTTATAAAGTTTATTCCAGTATCTATTTATGTATTTCTATGTATTAGTATCGTTGGGCAACATCCATAATAGTTTGTATTATCATGTAATTTGCTTAGTTTGGGGTTAGATTTAATTTTTGTTATTTATGCATTAATAAATGCTAGTCGAACAAGAGAGTTGTTAACTTAAGCTGCAGCGAAAATCGTAAAAATCTTTAAGCGACAATTTTTGCGATTTGATTTTGTTATAATGGCGAAACACATTTATCTGAACCCCGCCAAATTGAAAAAATAAATGACAGTATCGGAAATGAAAAGTAATATCCTAGAGAGTTCCATTTTTGAATTCTGTTGCTGTTTTTTTTTATTTTATTTTTTATAAGTGGCCAGTTTCAGAAACTTTTAGTATACCCCACATATTTATCTTCCTGCATATGCAAGGTTTGGGAAAACCCCTTTTCACGATTAAATAGATTTTACCTACTAAACCACTGGTGGTAAACACATCTATAGTGTCTAGGTTAACCTTATCTTTTAATATCTGGAGATCTGAATAGAAAACATTGTAAGTGAAGGAAATCAACAACTGTAATGCCAAGAATCTCAAATTCATGTAACCGTCTTTTTAGGTGTGGGACATCTTTTCTTGAAGGTTCTAAGACTCCGAAGTCGTAATGTTTTGGAAACAATGACATCGATAATCCTGCCAATCAGTAGACGTCTTCTTAACAAAACATAGACTAAAGAGCTTCAAGATTTTAATTGGCGTAATACTCGTACTCTGTATTACAGTGTAAAAAAGAATTTAATTTCAACTAGAACCTAGTAAAACTTTATTGTATGGTTAATACTCAGATGCTTCAAGTTTTGTGAATAAAACTTAATACCAACCATGCAGAACGAAATAAATAACTCTAATATATACATTTCCTTAATCGGAAAATCGATTAGGTTAAATTACTAAATAGTATATAACAAAATCGGTCTCTTTGTATGCTTAAATATTTAAAACTACTCAACGGATTTTGATGCGGTTTTTTTTATAAATAATATGATTGAAGAGGAACGTTTACTTGTATATTTCATCACCCCCGTGTCGGTCCGGGCTCTTTTAAAGAATAGACCATCTGTCTTCTATTCACCCGGATTGGTACCACCGCCTTACCTATTCCTGCCGCCATAACGTCATGACGTGTTCCGGTTCGGAGGGTAAGGCAGCCGGTAAACATAGTTTTGCTCAAGGCCTAACATCCCGGCCTCAGGTTGGCAACGCACCATTACCACATTTGGTGTCTCTAGGCAGCGCAAATTTCTTACCATTAGGAAATCCGTCTGCTTGTTTGCCTTCCAATATCATAAAAAAAACCGTACAAAGCCTAAAGCTAGTGTGAAATATATCAGTAAACTATACAAAAAAATCAACCAATATAGAACAAGGAAACCCGATAGGATATAGCCGACAACCGATATAGGATATCATACTAGATTAGAAGGTATTTGAAGCGGCTATGACCGGGTTACACGGCTCGTCGAACCGATACCAGACCAATTTAATCTTTACACAAGTACATTGGCCTTTTTCCATAGCTTTTTAGATTTTTTTACCAATTCTGCGAAATAAAGGTGGAGTAGGTTTCAATTAAATTTTTATACAAGTACGAAATGACTGTAGCATTTTACATGGTTTTTTAATTTAAAGTAGCAAATTTAATAATTTTGCTCGCCTCGTTGGTCGAGTGGTTATCGTACATGCTTATCTACAACGACCCGACGGGGGCAGGCATTTGTGTGATGAACATTTAAATATCTGCATTTCCGGGTCTGGGTGTTTATTAAAATTATTCTGGTATGTATTCAAGTATTTCTTTGTATTAGTATCGTTGACTAACATACATAACACAAGCATATAACTTGCTTACTTTTGGTTAGATTAAATTTGTGTAACTTGTCCAGAGATATTTATTTATTTATTACCATACGAAGACAGGTTTTAAGTTATGTTTAAAAAATATCTGACGATGATGTCGCCATGTCCCGAGTCGGACAAGAAAAAGAAAATGGGTTTTCCAATTTTCTAATAAAAAAAAAACGTTGCTTGGGATTGGATATGTGCCCGATTGGCGATAGGCTTGCCACCTATCACATTGTGGGACTTAGTGTCTTCGGCTAGTCGTGTTTGCCTGGTTGTGCCTCTGCTTCCCCCTTCAGGAATATGGGTGTGAAGATACTTTTATATTATTTTAAATTTAAACAACCTTGCCCGGAATGGAACATTGGACAATCATATTGATGCTTGAAGCAAGAAATTCGGCAAATTCTGGATGCCTTGGTTGTACTTTAGGAGTAATTGCTCCTCATGCCAATCTCTTGTAATATATAATGTATCATTACATTAATTATTGTAAATATATTTTAAAATAAAAAAAAAGACAGCTAGCTGAGTTTCTTGCCAGATCTTCTCAGTGTGCGGCCGCGTTCCGATCCGGTGGTAGATTTATTATTATATAGACCCGTCACAAGTGCCTCTTGTAGGTTTATGTGAAATAAAGATGATTTATTATTATACCTCTGCCTCCCTTTTTTGTGGGATGTAATCATTTTCCACTAACATTTTTACTTGAATTCCAAGGCATTGTAAAATGCGCGGAACAAACATTAAATTACACTAAAACTTCAAACCGACTACAATTTTATTACTACGTCTAATGTCATGACTTAAGTAAATAACATTAAATGTATTATTAAGTGTATTTTAAAAACCGTGTGTCAGATCTTGATGGAATTAATAAGGTACCTCTCCTCAACCTCTGAATTATGATCTGTTTTTCCAAAAAAGAACCATCAAAATCTGTACTTTAAACTTTTTTTTGGGGGCACCTTTTTTTTATGATATTGGAAGGCAAACAAGCAGACGGATTTACTGATGGTAGGAAATTTAAGCCGCCTAGAGACACCAAAGGTGGTAATGGTGCGTTGCCAACCTGGGGCCAAGATGTTAGGCCTCGAGCAAAAGTAAGTATACCGGCTACCTTACCCTCCGAACCGGAACACGTCATGACGTTATGGCGGCAGGAATAGGTAAGGCGGTGGTGCCAATCCGGGCGAGTCGCTGCTAAACTCTACCACTTTATTTTCTTATAACCATAATTAGCTGAGTAACAAACTTAAAAAATACAGAGAAGTTGAGTATCATCTAAGTTTTGGAGCCAGTTTGACAAGCAGCTTAGAGAAGATGTCCAGAAGAATTGAAAAATAATCTATAACCCCCGACAGAACCTTTTTGAAATGTGGATAAGAATGCTTTCGATTATTCTTATCAGAACCAAAAAAATCCGCTTCGAAATCAGTTTATTTTTTCAAAAGTTTTGATGCCATAGACACACACACACACACACACACACACAATACTTCTCTTTTTGTTATGCTTTAGATCACTTACAAAGATTACGAAATATAGCACCGGTAATTTAAAACTATGATCAATTAACCAACTTCCAGTTCATTCATAAAGTCCTCGTCATCTAAAGATATGAAAAGATCTACTTAGCACGAATCCAACGAGTCCAAACTCGATAGTTTTACTAGCAGGCATTCCAGGGTAAGGTCTCCTGTCTTCGAAATTCATCATGAGATCATAGCTTAGCCATAGCTGATTTATTTCTAAAACATGCTTAAAATGAAATAAATACCGGTAGTGCATCTAATATCATTTTACCCCGTGTTGGTCCGGGCTCCGTTGCAGAATAGACCATCTGTCTTCCTGCCAGGCAGCTTGTACAAAGCAAGCATAGGCTAACACCGTGACATCTGACTAGGTCTGACTCGCCTGGATTGATATCATCGTCTTATCAAATCCTGCCACCATCACTTCAGTGCTTCCCGTTGACGTATTCCGGTTCGGATGAGAAGGCAGCTGGTAAACTTACTTTCGCTCGAGGCATATGTATATATTTTAGTAACCAATGTGCGTACAGAAATGCTGAAACAAATTTGATAAACCAAAAATACCGATAGAGTTATCATTCATGTGATACCAAAGCTTTTAAATGCAATAACTATCTACTTTATTTCTAACTAGCTGTTGCCCGCGGCGTTGCACGCGTAGTCCCACAGAAACATTATTTCGGGATAAAAACTATCCCTATGTGTTAATCTAAGTTACTGTCTATGTGTGTACATAATTTCTTGAAAATTGGTTTATCAGTTTTTGCGTGAAGGAGTAACAAACAGACAAACGTTCGATTCTATAATATTAATAGGATTCATCTATAATGTGTGATTGAGTACCGAAAATTCAAAGTATCTACTTTTCGCATTTAATATGTGCGCTACGGGTCTACCCTATTACAGCCGACACCCCTGGGAGTAGCTCGGGATGTATTAACTAATCCCTGTTGGATTCTAAAGGATGTATAATAAACACAAATGTTAAATCTACCCGATATTGTGCGTATATAAGGACCGTATCCCAGAATTATACTCACATTCAAATTTATTTATAAACACTATTATTTTAAGTACAGTCATTGTCAAATTGATTTAGGTACTTGATGTAGGTACTTGAGGAGAGAGGGCACTTCTGGGCCAAAGGTAGAAAATTTAATTTACTACTATTATTAAAAAAGTTAACCGGCGCTTCGAACATTAATTTTAAATGAGAGCTTCGAATATATGGTCCATTTCTTAATTCTTTTAATGGGCATAAGTCTCAGTTGTGGATAGTTAACAAGATTATCTTCATTTTATGTTAAAAAGTTGCGAAACGTTTTAAACAATTAGATGCGCAATGCCCAAGCCTGCAGTTTCATAAATTTGGATTCATTTTTATATATAAGAATAAGATGATGATTCGAACTTCTTACATTAAATTACTTTTAAGTTTTTCAGATTATTTTGACTACTCGAATAGATCATTTTAATGTGTTGGTGACTGTACATTAATTATGGATTGACAGATCTTAAAGCCTGTCACCGACACAAATTTAAGTTAAATTTATATTAGAGTACGTACCATAAATTAATATGATGAAATAATTTAAGTATTAGCGCAGGCTCATGGTTTTGCTTGCGTAGCAAAAAGGGCTTCCATTTTTAGTTCAGTATGTTCATTATTGCCTCTGTGGTCGAGCGGTCCGGGTGTTGGACTTTACTACATGAGGTCTCGGGTTCGAATCCCGGGTCGGCCAACAAAAATAAAATTGGATTTTCAAATTTTCTAATAAAAAAAACGTTGGTCGGGATTGGAAACGTGCCCGGTTGGCGATAAGCTTGCCACCTATCACATTATGGAACTTAGTATCTTCGGCTAGTTGTCGGTGCCCTGGTTGTGCCTCTGCCTACCACTTCGAGGATATGGGCGTGAAGATATTTTTTTTTAATGTTCATTTTGACTATTTAAATATAGCTAACACACTTGAAACTCGAAACTCACTGCCTACCCTGAAAGACCGGTGAAGTTGTAAAAACCGCGAGGTTGGCAACACATTAGTCATTCCAAAAAAAAAACTACCTACCCCGCCAAGAACTTGGCGTGAAGGTATAATTATGTGTGCACACATAATTATATGGTTTTTGCTATATATTAATTAACTGTTGGATTATTCTATAGTGCAATTTCAGTGTTGGGATGTGAAGACCCCAGTGACCGGTACTAGTTATTGGTTAATTAAATAGTGCCGCACCAGTAGCATCTGCTTTCTTATTAATAAACAAAGTTTTGATATTATGGTCTGTATTAAAGTATACATGAGGCACACTTCTAGGTAATCGGAACTATTTGAATTTCGAATGTTATATTTTTAAAATATCTGTAGAATTCCACTTGAAGAGTTTTAATGCCGAGTGGTACCATTAGTTTACCCAGGGTATTAGAAAAGTTCGCGAAAGATGACCCAAAAGCCGCATTCTCCTACACCATAATACAGCTTCTTCACACACGGCCAACAAAACAAAGTCATTTATAGCTTCCGAAAAAGTAAATCTAGTCACTCATTCTACGCATAGCCCCGACCTCGCACCCTGTAATTTTTGTACTTTCCCCAAAATTAAAGATTTGATGAGAGGTTTTACTTATACCAACTCCGAAGAGTCGGTAATAGCGTTCAATCAGCACGTAGAAAACATGCCCTCAGATCTGTGGTCCTCCTGGTTTAAAAATGGTTCAATCGCATGAAGAAATGTTTAAAATGTAAAGGAGATTATTTTGAAAAGCATTGAACATAATATTTTTGTCATAACATGTTTTTTTTAAGCTACGCAAAACTTATAGTGTGACCTACGTAATACCAGGTTGAACCTTGGAGTACTGTAGTTTTTAATAAGATTACGATAGCTAGTGTCTATAAACAACGGTTGTCTCTTACTATTAGGAGGTTCTAGCTGAACCTCCTGTTGCTACCTACCTGCTACCTGCGGTTGCTATCTTATAACAAAATATTTTCACACAGTCGGTTCAGTAAAATTTCCTTTTTCACAGTTGGGTTTTTTCCCTCAACCTTGCTTGTATTTCCTTAATAGCTTGTCAACATACAGTCGCAAATAATCGTTTTGTTTCAGCTCTGTGTTTAAAAACTCATTTTTCTGGGTTAGTGTTCTAGTTCCCAGTTATTTAACCCAGCTTTTAGCAGGTAACATTTTATGATTTGTGTCATGTTTGAATAAATTTTATTTCATGGTTCTCTGTTTAACCGACTAAAAATGGAGGTTTTATTATATTCGAAGTCTATATTTACTTTTAACGTTTTTATGATTATTATTATATTTACTTTTATCGTTTTTATGAGTAGACGTATACTGTAATATAAGGTCTAGGGTTCGATTACTGGGTCACGAAGTGTTTTTTTTATTTTCTCAAAATTGCTTCTGTGGTCTAGCGGTCCGGTTTTGGACTTGACTTTTTGGGGTTCTGGGTTCGATCCCCGGGTCGGGCAACAAGAAAAATTATAAAAGTAAGTAAGTAAGTATCTTCACGCCCATATCTCCGAAGAGTTAGGCAGAGGCACAACCAAGGCACCCACGAATAGCCGAAGACACTAAGACTCACAATGTGGTAGGTAGCAAGCATATCGCCAACCGGGCTCATATCCAATCTCGAGCAACTTTTTTTTATTAGAAAATGTGAAAAATCAAACTTTCTTTTTGTTGCCCGACCAGGGATTCGAACCCGGGACCTCATGCAGTCAAGTCCAACACCTGAACCGCTAGATCACAGAGGAACTTCTATTGTATTATAAAAGAAAATTGGTTTTATTGAGGATTTGCAACTTCCTCATTCCAATTTTATGGAAATTAGTTCAGCGTTCTAAGTCCGAAAGCGTTGTAGGTATAGATATTCTCAATTAAGTACTTTTTTTATTGTAGTTTAGTTACATTTCTTATAGATTAAATAATGCGTGATTTCTAGAATTTTTAAAATTATGTTAATGAAATAATCCTAAGCAAAAGGCCAAGGGGCATGAATTATTACTAATTCCTCAAACCACTTGTTTGAGGAATTTTAAAGTTTAATAATGTAATAGAATCTATACTTGCTATCGTCGGCACTTGGTGGATTTCCATTGTTTTCACTCTTTTTCACAGCAAGACATTTGTACTCATCCACAATACACTTTATTCAACACTTTACGCTACTCTTCAGCCAACCGGTTTCACTTTTTACAGCATTATCAGGACTTTCATCTTTACTTTCAAAGCCCTGATGATGCTGTAAAAAGTGAAATCGTTTGGCTGAAGAGTAGCGTAAAGTGTTGAATAAAGTGTATTGAGGATGAGTACAAGTGTTTTACTACGAAAAAGTGTGTAATAATATAATATACGAATTTGTAGGGCCAACTAGTATAACCCTGTATGGGTTATACTATTTGGCCCTATCATGACTACAAAGTATGCATTACAGCTTAACTTAACAGAACCTCTGATATTAGAATGCTGTGCAGCACGCGTCCTGGTAAAGATTCATCGCATTACCAATATCTGCAGCAATGACAGTGATAGGTTTCGGTCTGGAGAGCAGGGTAGCCGTTAGACTTTCACATTATTCTTAACACACCGGCCACAGGACGCACCTCTAAA
Organism: Calephelis nemesis; assembly: GCA_002245505.1. NCBI lineage: Eukaryota > Metazoa > Arthropoda > Insecta > Lepidoptera > Riodinidae > Calephelis > Calephelis nemesis. Next base: position 129,151 of record NJDD01001199.1, on the reverse strand, counting down.
GTCTATGTTGTCTATACCACGGTTGTCTTTTACTAGGAGTACATTGTGCCTGTCTGCTGTCGTCTACCTTAAAATATCTAAGTCTTATAGTTTAGAACCAGATTTCTACAAATGATAGATTCGGTAAATAAATTAATAAATCCTCCCAACTGGTGGACTAATGATCTGTCTGTGTGTCTGACGTCCTCCGGCTGATGATAATGATAGATATAACCTGTAGGAAGCAGGTTTATTAACTTTAGCAGTAAGTAACAATAATAATTAGAAACTAAGTTACATTATGCGATGTTTTACAGTATTTATACAAAGTATAACATGAGTTTTAAACTTGGTGTACTTCGATCTACATTTATTAATATATAATTATATTATAAGTTGATGTTATTATACTCTGTACCTATAACAGAAATTAATAATAAGAAATAAACAAAGTATGTCAAATTTAAACTTGGATCACTTTGGTCCTTTTACTAAAGAGTATTTATATTCCTTACGTTAGTCTATGTTTAATAACGTACGTAATACGTATTGTTATTTTTTTATGATAATGGAAGGCAAACAAGCAGACGAATGGTGCGTTGCCAACCTGCGCAGTTACCCTCTGAACCGGAAAACGTCGACGGCAAGCATTGGACGTTTTGGTGGCAGGAATAGGTAAGGCGGTGGTACCAATCCGGACGAGTCGCTGCGAGACTCTATCACCTAGTAGGATGTCACATTGTTTAATTATGAATTTATTTTTAAATTTGGAGGGAGATAAGTTACAATGCTGCAGTTGCTTTAGATAATTGGATAGAAGAGTAAAATGTTGAAGGCCCAAATATCCTTTTTATACCCTGTGATTCCATTTCGTGTTCTGATTGTGAATGAACAAAAACAATCGAATTTTTTATACAACTGACACAATCTGAACTCCTCATAAAGTATTCAATATACATATTATATTAGTGTTATAAATATACTGGGACAGCTCTATAAAAATAAAAAAAAATTAGTAAAATTAGTCAATTTAGGTAATGTTTTGTACAATTTTGTGAAAGTAAAATGTTTATGAAGAAATTTTTGTATTTACACTATGTGTTTCTTTAACGAATGATTATGAGTAAGGAGCCTGATACCGACTTATGACTTAGAACTGAAGAAGTTAATTGTAAATGAATAACAAGACAAATAATTTACTAATACGAAAGACGTGGCAGCATGGTTTAAAGGGCTCAGCCTTTCCCAGAAAAGGACGAATAATAAATAATAAGAGATATTGGCGCTATCGTCAATGAAGATGATCATAGTTTTTTCGTAATTATTGAACTTCGTGTAATTATGAGTAAAATTAGTTAAAGTAGATGGAAATTACTTCAATTTTGTTCAGTTAAAGTTCACAAGTGATATGTGTATGAAGAAACTAGTGTACCGTGTATTTCCTCGTTGCCACCAAATCTCACAAAGTTAGCTTGAGTAAATTAACCACCGCTTTACTCAAGACCCTGACATAATTTTGTAAATAGTGACTAATGGCTGTATAAGAATTAATTAATACGGAAGACATGGTAGCATGGCTTAACGGCTTTAACCGGCCCCGCAAAGAGGCAAATTAACTTAAAAAAAATAAGGGACTGAAAGGAAACCAACGCAAATCTACGTGTGAGAGAGTCAAAAGAACCAAGAGTTGACTTTTTCATCGTAACAAAAATTATACAAACTTCAAATCACAAAAACTCGTCCTTTGAAGTCGATTAATTAGCGTAATATCAATATTCGGAAAAGAATTTCGCTGAAGTGACGCAACCAATATTTGCCAACCGAATTTCTTCAAAATCAATATTTGAGTTTGTTTTTTTGCAATTTTATTCATATTTTCCTCTTGTCCTCTACGTTCGGGCAGTTCGTCTATGGCAAAAATAGGTAAAATAAGTAAGTATCTTCATGCCCATATCCCCGAAGATATAGGCAGAGGCACAACCAGGGTACTCCCGACTGGCAAGCATATCGCCAACCAGGCACCTATCCAATATTGGGTAACGTAATTTTTTTAGAAAATTGAAAATACATGTTTTCTAGTTGCTAGTTGCCCGACCCGGAGATTGAACCCGGGACCTGAAGAGAGCAAGTCCGAAACTGGACTGCTTGACCATAGTGGTGATTAAAATAAACATAGGTTAAAAAGGTCATACTACAAAGACCACAGGTGGTAGGGATACACCGCGTTACTTATTGCTGCCACCATAATACTTGTACCTATCACGTTGCGATCCATAGGGTAGAAAAGTCACTGGGATCTATAACATCTATGTAGTCTATGTTGTCTATGACTATGGTCCTTTGCAGAAAAGACCATCTGCCTTTCTACCAGGTAGCTCGTAAAAGGTGAGCATAGACTTACCGTCACTAACATCGTGACATCTGACTTGGTGGTAGAGTCTCGCAGCGACTCGCCCGGATTAGTGCCACCGCCTTGCCTATTCCTGCCACCATAATATCAAATGCTTGCCGTTGACGTGTTCCGGTTCGGAGGGTAAGGTAAACTTACTTTAGCTCGAGGCCTAACATCCTGGTCTCAGGTTGGCAACGCACCATTACCACCTTTGGTGTCTTTAGGCGGCGTGAATTTCTTAGGAAGAAATTAGGAAATACGTCTGCTTGTTTGCCTTCCATTATCATAAAAAAGAAATCATATTAATCCTAAATGACCATTACTAAAGTGAATGTCACGTTTATTACTTTTAGTTAAAAGAGTATGAACAAGGTTTTACAAATTGATACCGTCCCGGAAACAAATTTTCGTAGAGAGAAATTTATTCCCACAATGTTCTTTACAAAGGTATTTTTATTAACTAATATTAAAACTTTTGTAATAAACATGGTTCATTAATAATTTTAAGCACTTCTAAAACAAGGGTTTTAATTAAAACTTTAATGACCTTCATTCCCTTCTCTTCTTTTAACATAAAAGGGAATCGGACGAACTATTTTAAAGTCAATTAGAGTATGCGGTTTTGTCAGTGTGGATTTTTTACAGTATAAGCTCGCAAACAACGCTTATGGTAAGATATGAAGGTGGCTTTTTACTATGGATGTTATAGGTGCGTTGCTGTTCCATGGTCGAGGTCTTAGGTGGGCAAAACTAGTGTTTCCAGTACTGATAACAAACCAACAAATTGTCAAAGAGAACAACTAACAAGTTTTCCAAAAAAACTTTGTTTTAGGTAAATTATACGATTACTAATAACTAATAATTTTAACAATGCTATAAGTAAGATAATATATTCACGCCCATATCGCACGAACAGGTAGGCAGATGCACAATTAGGGCACCCATGACTAGCCGAAGCCACTAAGTCCCACAATGTGATAGGTGGCAAGCCTATCGCCAACCAGGCACACATCCGATCCCAAACAACATTTTTTTTATTAGAAAATTGTAAAAACCACATCTTTTTTAGTTGCCCGACCTGGGGAAACAGATATGAATCGACACGGCTAATATGAGAATTTATAATTTATCACTACTATTATAATGTAAGTGGTATTACCGTTTCCAAAAATCCTTTGTTAAATTTATACATTACTAGCCCATCCGGCAAACGTCGTATCGCTTCACAGTGAGGGTCATAACTCATCTAGACGCCATGGCGACGTGGCCAGCGACGTCGCCAGCTAGTTCGTATTGAGATGTATGACGGCTAACGCACTTGGCGACCGAATGGCGACGCTTTTGGCGACGCAGGAACGCTAGACCTAACCATGGCAACGTCGCTGGCCACGTCGCAATGGCGTCCCGGTGAGTTATTACCCTAACAGATACTAAATTTGTTTGAACAAAATTGAAGGTTCCGTTTCCCGGTTTTTCTCTTCAGTATCACCTACTGACTATTGGTTGTTAACGTACGGCCATTAAAAAGTCATGACTTGTGGCAGTATTACCTCAAAAATAAAATTATCTACATAATTATCACTCGGTTTCATGCAAGTATGATTTACCTCCTTCAAAGCTAGCATACCAGTCCAGGAGTGAAAAAACTTACAGCAAAACATATCATGTATTAGACCTCTAACGTAACTTACTAACGTAAACTTAAACTTCTCTCTAAGAGCTTACCGTTATCTAATTCTGGTCTGGAAACATGTTATCGAGTTAACTTGAACATAGGGCTTAACAATCTGGCTTAAAGTATTATGACAGCAGTACAATTATTTAAGGTGTTGATTGTCAAATCCTCTCACTGGTCTAAGATCCGAACCTAGTTCGACCTACATCGTACTGAATACTTATTTTATGATAAATTTAGTAAATCAGAAAATACACTAAAAATGAGTTTTTTTATTGTTTAAAATAAGTTTATTTTTTATAAAAAGGTGGAATATTAAGATAATAAGAAAATTGTATCCTGTCTTAAAGTATAAGACGTATAGAATGTACTTACAAAAGGTGGGTTATTTGTCATTTTTCTAGTTAGCCAGGTATAAATAGGTATCTGTTACTTTTACGGTACCAAATAATAGAAAAATAGATGTAGAATAGATATGGATAACAGAGAAATATGTAAAAAGATCTATGCGCAGATTTATGTATGACAAATGCGTAATTTTTTAAAAATAATAATAAATATTCTGTCCGAGTTGTTTTTGGGCAACCTATTTTTAATATGATTTCTACTATACAAAACAGTCCCGGCTTCTCACGGGTATAAAATATACTATAAACCTTCCTTTTTAAACACTTTATCTACATCAAAATCCGTCGCGTAGTTTAAAAGATTTAAGCATACAAAGGGACTTAGGGACAGAGAACGCGACTTTGTTTTATACTATGTAGGGAAGTTTCACTTTGTTGTCAGCTCGGTGGAGGTCGATGCAGAATACAACACTATACGTTTTTATTGTTAAATTTTTAGATTAAATGACTGTTATAGAGAAGTGTCATTATTAAAATACTTTTTTGAATAACTGTTTTATTTTTTATTAATATTTATCGCCTCTGTGGTCGAGCGGTTCGGGTCTTGGAATTAACTGCATGAGGTCCCGGGTTCGAATCCTGGGTCGGCCAACGAAAAGAAAATTGGATTTTTTCAATTTTATAATAAAAAAAATGTTGGTCGGGATTGGAAATGTGCCCGGTTGGCGATAGGCTTGCCACCTATCACATTGTGGGACTTAGTGTCTTCGGCTAGTCGTGGGTGCCCTGGTTGTACCTCTGCCTACCTCTTCGGGGATATGGGCGTGAAGATACTTACTTACTTACTTTTATTTTAGTTAGTGGCGTTGTATCTATTCATTATTTTTATTTTACTACAACATCAAATATTCAATACTGTCGTTTTTTTCCCAAAAAGTTGAGTTGTTGGTTAACTTATTTACGAAAAAGCTTTAAAATCGTAGCTTAAAAAACGAATCACATATTTTGCGTCTATAAGTGAGTAAGGCTTGAATCACCAGTAAATCTATTTGCTTGTATCATAACCAATGCATAATACGAGTAATCACTTCATAATATAAAACAAAGTCGCTTCCTACGTCCCTTTGTATGCTTAAATCATTAAAAACTACGCAACGGATTTTAATGCGGTTCTTTTAATAAAGTGATTTAAGAGGAACGTTTGCGAAGTCGGGGTGGCCGCTAGTTACAACTATGAAATTAAAAAGATAAGATTAACAAAATCTACCCGTAATATATCTAGCTCAGAACTACCTACGTCGAAAACATTAGATTAAAATCTGTCTATCTATTCATCTATGAAATCTGTCTATTCATTTAGTAGTCATAATGCCACAGATACGAACGCAGAACTACGTCGACAACATTAAAATAAAAAAAACACATCTAAATCTGTCTATTCGTTTAGTAGTCATAATGCCACAGATACGGCTTGTAACGCTTTTCTTATTAAATTAGGGATTAAAAACCCAACCAAAATAGGGATAAAGATTGATAAAACAGTTGAAGCGCTACTTCCGATTTTAATCATTGCAAAATTTGACCCTTTAATTACAGTTACTGTGTTAGTGATACCAGAGATTAGTAAATTATATATATTGTCTTTGGTGACACAAACCGACGCTTTTTACAAGCTACTGGACAGGAAATTAACTTACATTCTCATAGAGCCCGAGACACGCGGAATATTCTAGAAATTCTTTATTCAAGAAATCAGAATTACGTAATTTTGTCCTTATTAGTCTTAATTTATTACATTGTGCATCCAATGCCGCGAAGTCGTGTCGTAGCAAGAAAACCCAGAAACCCCGAATAACAAGAGCAACACCGAAGTTAGAATCGCTGCATTTAATTATTCCGCAGAGCCAAGAAGTTTATTACAAGGGGTTTTGTGTATTTGCAAACAAAATATTTGGGCGTCTTTTGTGTTTTGTAATATTCCTTATTAAGGTAATTTACTGTGACATTTAAACGAATGACTTTAATTTAAAACTTATGCAAATAGATTTTAATGTATGTAATGAATATGGAAGAAGCTAGGCAAGTTTGTAGGAATGTATCACTTGGCACTTGATACGCTTTGCCATCTCCGCTAGGTATTTGGTGATTTTCCAACATAGATGTTATAGGCGGGTCTCTGTCCTGCGGGCAGGGTGTTAGGGTTAATACGCAAGTCTACCGGCTACCCTATCCTAAAGAACGGAATACGAAAAACATTGTCTTTATGCCGTGGATTCCAAACCCGTTAAGTTGGACAGCAATCAACCAATCTTGCTGGTGATGACCCATTTAACCATGCTCACCTTTTACGTGCTACCAGGCAGAAATGCAGGTTTATTCTACTCAGGGGATCTCAGGCAGTCAAATCCTACAACAGAACCGCTAGACCACAAAGGCGATTAATTTTAATTGTTATTAACTAAATCGCCTTTGTGGTCTATAATTACTGTTTACTGGTAAAATGTAATAAATGAACATTTTATTGAACTGAGATATTATGAATTGAAATTTCAAATAAATTTTTGATAGTAACCTTATTAGATTACTGTAAAATTTACTGTGCAGAATCAAAGATAAACTAATTAAGTTTATTTGTATTGATTTGAAAAAAAATACTCCCAAAATTTATCAACAAATTAATATGTTATTGACAAAGGGCATGTATTTAACTGGTTTTACCTGTAATTGAAAACTAGAAATTAATTATTTACAGACAAAAAACAGTAAATGACGTTATCACATTTCACTGGAAAATAATGTACCTACAATGGATCGACATAAAAAAATAATAAATGTATTATAGTATATAAGAGATATACTCTTTGCCTATATATTTTTGTACTGAAAAAAGCAAATGAATCTGTTTAAAACATTTTAGCTTTACCCAAACTTTGTTATAAAGTACTTACTAGACCTAAAAAGAAAAAAAAGTTAAAGTGATATAACGTGTCTCACTTATGCTTTGCTTGAATACAGCTTTAAGTATATTTACTTTCATTCATCAGAATTGTAATTGATATTTTATTACTTTTTACCACATTTTTACCTTAACTATCTTCGTGTTAAACATACCCAGCACTTATTGGATTTCACCAGAAGAAGGAGCGTCGAAAATTACATAGAATTGCTTTTATAACCAGTTTTTGTAAAAAAAATGCTTTTATTAGGTTTTACCAGTAATCAGACGATAAACACATTTTAAAATGAGGGAAAAAGAAAATACGGCCGCGTTCCGATATGGTGGTTGGTTTTTGTGTAATCTATGTAAACTTTTTTTTTATATAAGAGGAGGCAAACGAGCAAGTGGGTCACCTGATGGAAAGTGATCACCGCCGCCCACGGGCATCTGCAACACCAGGAGTATCACAAACGCGTTGCCGACCTTTAAGGAATGAGTACGCTCTTTTCTTGAAGGTCCCCAAGTCATAATTGTTTGGGAATACCCCCTCGGTAACTGATTCCACAAAGATGTTGTGCGAGGTAAGAAATGTCTTCGGAATCGCACAGTTGTAGATCGCCACGTATCAAGATGGTGGGCATGATACTTTAACCTCTGTCGCTAAGTCCGAAGGTGGAAATCAGCATCAGCAGAATTTAATAAACACACAGACCCGGAAATGCAGACATCTTAATGTTCATCACACAAATGCCTGCCCCGATGGGAATGGAACCCGAGCCTCGCGGCTGATCGATGTAGTTAGGCGTGTACGCTAGCCACTCGACCAACGAGGCAGTCAACTATTTTCTAATTCTGATTCTTTGATATTAAGTAAAATAGTTATTTCTTGATTGTACGGAGGGAGTTGGTTCCATAAACCGAGCAGGGGGCTGATTATGTATCTCAGTTGGCAACTAAAATGGAAAAGTGTACATCAAATAGCTGTTAAATGACGTGTTTTATATTTTCTATCTCCAGTGACCAATAGAAATACAATAGAGATAGCAAACACAGATGCCGTCATTTGATGTTCACTTTTGCAGTTTGAGTTGGCAACTGAGATACATAATCAGCACTCAGGTCTTAGAGACATAAAACGGAAAGCTATCACCCTAACGAACATGTAGAGTAAGTATAACAGTTTATTGTGGAATGTGGAACGAAGTCCACACAAGTTCTGCTTATTCCATTGTTGCAAACAACAAAGTTATAACTAAAGGAAGACTAGGATATTATAGAATTAGGTGATTTACGAACATAGTTGTTCCTATATTTTATATTTTGATCTTTATTTTCAATGTAAGTTTAAACTACCTTTATAAGATACGAGGGCCAAACTGAAAGTTTTTAGAACTGGCAACTTAAAAGCATTATATTAAAAAAATAAGTTTAAATTTTGAAAATAGAACTCTTTACCAATAATAT
>NJDD01001199.1:99587-119368 GCA_002245505.1 Calephelis nemesis | reverse complement strand
TTCGCCTGCGTAACTTGGCTTCTACTATACCGATTTGGATGAAACAAAGCCTATGTCACTCGTGGATAATGTAGCTTTTGAATGGTAAAAGAATTTTTAAAATCGGTCCAGTAGTTTTTGAGCCTATTCATTACAAACAAACAAAGTTTTCCTCTTTATAATATTAGTATGATGATGTAGATATACCAGATATGCTGGTGTCCGCGGCGTTGCCCGCGTAGCTTCACAGGAACATTTTTTCGGGACAAAAACTATCTTACGTGGTATTCAAAGTTAGAAGATGTATGTGTGTCTCAAATTTTATGAAAATCGGTTCACCAGTTTTTGCGTGAAAAAGTAACAAACAACCATACAAACTTTCGCATTTATATTAATAACTTTTAAGCTATATGTTAATCCGAGTTACCTTCTATGTGTGTGTCAAATTTCGTGAACATCGGTTTTGCAGATTTTGCGTGGGGGAGTAACAAACAAACATACAAACTTTCGCATTTATAATATTAATACTTTTACATTTTCCGTGTATTGGTTTGGATACCCAATGTCCAATGTTAACCTACTTTATTATGAGTCGTATGTTCATATGTTTGAGAGACTGAGAGCATAGGTATAATTCACTACCAATAAGACTTTAGGTGTTAGATTATCAAGATAACCCGTAGCATATTCCATGTATATTCAGGCCGCCGTAATGGCAATAGAGACAGCTTTTTTAACTCCGATGGATAATGAGGGGTGTTTTAAGTTTGACGAATCTCTTTGTATGTGTGTCTGGGTGTGTCAATACGTATCATCATAACTTTCGAACGGATGGACCAATTTCGATGCGGATTTTTGTCTAAAATCTTACGTCATCGAGATGGTTCTTAGCTAAACTATACTTTGTCGGGGGTTATTAAAATTTTTAATTTTATCTGTGTGTTACTTTTACATGAAAATATTGCAAAAAGCGTTCTTGACATTGTAGTTAAATTGAAATTATTTCAGTGAATGAAAAGCGACTATTTAGGTCACCGCCATGATGAATGGCTACCAACGGTTCTTTATACAGGTTGATTCAATTTCTTTGAACTGAAACATTGCCTAGTTCAACTCAATTAACGCTCTAATAATAAAGTTTGGACAAAGTCTGTGAAGGAAATATAGGAAAGTCTTTAGTATTATTATTTTGTTATCAAGTTTATTATTTATTGTACATAAAATTAAAAACATTGGCGAAAACACAAAATACCAATTCATTCCTTACAATTTTTACAGCTGATCCGGTTACAGAAATAAAAAAAAAATCTCGTCTGAGGTTTAGCTGTCCGAAGTTAGATTAGACTTCATGAGGTCCGCGGATTTGTCTGCGGGTTTGATCCCTGTGTTGACCAACAAGAAAATGTGTTTCTTTTTATTTTTCTTATCAAAAAGGTTACCCAGAATTGAATGCTATATTTAACCCGGTTGGTAATAGCTTATAATGTGTATATAGAAAAAAATGTGCCCTGATCTGTGTTTGAGATATAATCCAAGATTACTGAATAAATTTTGACCAAATTTTGTTGCTGTCAGTAATTTTTCCCAACTTAAAAAGGGGGCTATCAAGGGAGTACTACTAAATGAGTATGTAACATGCTTAGAAAATGAAGTATTACAATGAATTGTCATACTCATCGAATCAGTATTTATCGACTGCATTTGAAAATAGGTCCCCGACTTTGCGTTGAAAACTCATCTGTAAAGGGACAAAAATAGGCCATAGAGTGCACTTCACCCTAGATATGCTATAAAATCATAAAATGGATTACAGATAACGAGCTTTCCAGTGGATTTATTGAAAAGAAACTTGATCTATTCGATTATAGTTCTCAACTTGATCAATGGCGTTCAAGAAATTTCATTAACTAGATTTCAATTGCATTAGTGAAATTGGTTTGGCCCGCTTAGTCTGCGGAAGTGATTATAACGATCGAAAACAATAAAATTTCCCCGAAATTTATAATCAAGGGGGAGCAAATGGAGAGGATAATGAAATAACTGGAAGTGGACTCAGCTTCCTACAGTGTTTTACAGGAAACGATGTTTGGTCGGTTCTTATCGTTAAATGTAGTTGTTTTCAATAATTTTATTGCTCTTTAGGTAATCTGTGATAATTTTTCTGAGTTACTTATTTTTTATCAACGAAAATTCCGAAATTATGTTTTTAAATACACATAATTTACTTAATATTGGGGGATATTTTCAAATTGACGTGGACATATTTACTAAATATCGGGGCATGTTTTCAAATTGACGTGGACATATTCACTAAATTTCGGGGATTTTTTCAAATTGACGTGGACATATTTACTAAATATCGGAGGATGTTTTCAAATTGACGTGAACATATTTACTGAGTATCGGAGGATGTTTTCGAATTGCCGTGGACATATTTACTAAATGTCGGGAATGTTTTCAAATTGACGTGGACATATTTACTAAATATCGGGAGATGTTTTCAAATTGACGTGGACATATTTACTAAATATCGGAGGATGTTTTCAAATTGACGTGAACATATTTACTGAGTATCGGAGGATGTTTTCAAATTGCCGTGGACATGTTTACTAAATATCGGGAATGTTTTCAAATTGACGTGGACATATTTACTAAATATCGGGGGATATTTTCAAATTGACGTGGACATATTATTTACTAAATGTCGGGGGATTTTTTTCAAAATGACGTGGACATATTTACTAAATATCGGAGGATGTTTTCAAATTGACGTGAACATATTTACTGAGTATCGGAGGATGTTTTCAAATTAACGAGGACATATTTACTAAATATCGGGGGATGTTTTCAAATTGACGTGGACATATTTACTAAATTTCGGGGGATGTTTTCGAATTGCCGTGGACATATTTACTAAATATCGGGAATGTTTTCAAATTGACGTGGACATATTTACTAAATATCGGAGGATGTTTTCAAATTGACGTGAACATATTTACTGAGTATCGGAGGATGTTTTCAAATTAACGTGGACATATTTACTAAATATCGGGGGATGTTTTCAAATTGACGTGGACATATTTACTAAATTTCGGGGGATGTTTTCAAATTGACGTGGACTTATGTATTAAATATCGGGGGATGTTTTCAAATTGGCATGGATGTATTTACTAGTTTATTTCATGGCATGAGACAATGAATAAGTACACTGCTGCTCTGATGGTAATAGATAATCGTGGTCTAGGGACACCATAGATGTTATGGTTCTTAGTCCTGTGGCCACGGTGTTAAGTCTATATCTGCTAGATATCGTACCGGTAGAACCGAAATATAACTTAGGGCGATAGATCCCAACCAGGGCAAGTTGCTGCGCAGCATTTTACCACTAGTGGTCTAGTTGTTAATGACTAAATGGAAAATAATGGCCACCAGTCGTCTTGTAAATGTGAAGGCTTTAAGTTTAAAAGAGTAGAAGAGGTTATTTTTAACCTTGAAGAAAATTGGGATGCTCTTAAGGTCCGACCGGTATTATTATTAAGTTTGTGTTGTCCTCACGTATGTCTAATGTTTGCGCACGTTTTCCAACAAGGCCGTTAATGTAGGCATCAGAGGGCACATGATAGGGCGAATTCTTTGGGTATTAAAATACTCAAACTGACGGATCAGTAAATATTGAAGTACTCAAAATGGCGAATCAGTACATCTTTGTGTGTTATCAACAGCAATCCCTATGACCGAAATTGGTCTGGAGTAGTTATAGTACTATGTGAGACCATTCATAATTTTGTACACATTAGCTCCCTTACTAACATAACTTACGCGCCCGTTGATCTGGGTGCTGATCATGTTTGCTATCTCTGTTGTATTTCTGTTGGTCACTGGAGATAGCAAACATAAAATGCGTCATTTGACAACTATTTGATGTACACTTTTCCATTTAGTTGGCAACTGAGATACATAATCAGCCCCCTGGTGTGTAACTTCACTTTTGCTAACGAAAAATGAAGTTTTATACCAGATCGACGGGCGCTAAATTTTATTAGCAAGGGGGTAGTTATTTATTTCATTTTGATAAACATTTTGTAATGGATAGTTTCAGTCTTATTTTTTAGGGTAATTGCTACAGCACTTTCTGTGTTGTACTCAATATTGGCATTTAAATAATAGATATAAGTTACTTTTCGAAATCCATACTAAATTCCAAGTATATTGATTTAATTTGCAAATATCCCGTGTTAGTCCAGACTCTTTTTGCAGAATAGACCACCTGACTGACCTTTCCAGGCAGCATAGGCTAACCGTCACAAATACCGTGATATCCTACTAAGTGGTAGAGTTTTGCAGCAACTCGAACGAATTGGCACCACCGCCTTACCTATTCATGTCGCAATAACGTTAGTGCTTGCCGTTAATGTGTTCCTGTTCGGAGGGTAAGGTAGACAGTGAGCTTACTTTTGCTCGTAGCCTAACATCCCGGCCTCAGGTTGACAACGCACTATTACCCAAGGTGGTAATGGTGCGTGAATTTCTTACCACAAGGAAATCCGTCTCCTTGTTTGCCTTCCAATGTCGTAAAAAATACCCGCCAAGAAACGGAAACATTTTTGGCGGGAATGGGCAAATTAAAACATTATAACTCTTTTTCTTTTTATGTGACTTCCAATCTAACTTGGATTTAGTTTTTTGTTTAACTATTTAATTGTTTTGACAACATTATATTGGATAAGTCAGTTAAGTGCAGGTTTAATATGTAAAAAATATAAACACCATTGCGTAATCTTTTATAGTTAAAAAAATTGTAAAAAATGTTCGGTGATTTGCCAGAGCTAGTTCACCCGTCTTCTCTGTACCTGCCACAATTTAAGAATTCAAGAGTTTCCAGCAGTAATTTAAAAAGTTTGTATCATTAAAATAACGGTTAACGAGTCTCCTTTTAAACTACTTTAAACTTCAGTTACTTGGGTCATTATAAGTTAGTAGGTCAGTTTTTTTAAACAAGGCAAGCAAGTAGACAATAAATTTCTAATTGCGAGTAATACCCCTCGGTTTAAACACCACAGATGTTAGTATTACCAAAGACAATATATATTTACTAATCTCTCTTTACTAATATCCTAAAACACATTATATTTACTGGTTAGTGCGAGAAGCAATTAATAAAAATTAAAATTGGATATTCTGAAATCTTACACAACATGAAATATACAAGATAAAATGCCACTAAGGATTTTAAACTAGGGTTGGTTCCACAACCTAAAGGCTAATATAAACTTATCGTCTAGAAACTTCAAGCTGGATATTTTGAAGTCTTAAACAAAAGAAGATGATAAAACATCACTAAAACTTTTAAGATAGTGTTGGTTTTACATAGATTTCAAATATTACGAACTAGCTGTTGCCTGCCCCCCCCGCGTTTTTACAAGAACCCGTTGTGCGGTCGGGATTAAAATTAGCCTATATGTCAATCCAGGACATAATCTGTCTGTGTTCCAAATTTTAGACAAATACGTTAACCCATTTTAGGCAACAGCAACAAACATCCATACATACATACAAATTTGCACATTATAATATTATGTATTAGGAAAGGTAGTAAAGGCTAAAAAAATTCTGTCGTCTAGAGAATTAGGTTGGATATTCTAAACCTACCGTAGGTGACGAAATGTCACTAACTACTTTAAAGTGTTGGTTCCGCATAGGTTTAAATTATTATGAACTAACGGCCGGCATGTTTCAAGGAGTAATTACTAGGAGTTGAATCAGGTTTGGCGCCTGCGGGAGACACATCTAATAATGCCCCGTGGACGTTGATCTCACTTCCCTGAGCTTTGCAAAGCTTATTAAGCTGCACTGCAGCGTATTTCTCTACTGTTATATATTGCTCTCTATAATACTGGGAAAGTGAAATCCCATTGCACTGCTAGTGGTAGCTTAGTAATTTAATAGATTATTACATAGTCTCAGTTATATGGCACAAGCAAAATTCGCCCGGATTAGTACCGCCTGCACATTCATTATAATTAGTTTTTTATATTAGAGATCAGTCATAAGCACAGTTTACCTGATGATAAGAGGATTGTGACAAAGAGGCAGGTGGTCTATTCTATTTGAAGGACTTGGATACTATAATTAATTAATAGTTTTCGCCATTGTCTTGTTCCGGACTGTTGGGTAAAGTAATGTTGTACACGGGACAAGATTCGAGCAACAGTGTATCAATGCACCAGTAACATCTATGGTGTCTATAGGCATGATATACCGGTTTTCTTTTACTACCAGACCCGCTTGGTTATTGGCTATTATAACTAAAGCATAAAAATTAAAGTAAGGAAATTGAGTTATACCCTGAATTTCTCAAGTGTGAAATACAATGTATAAGTTTTCTTAAATTCGATGTATAACATGTTGAATTCTAATTACTACAACCAGAGTTTGAAGGATGCGAAACGCGAGTGTGGAAATATTTTTGCGTATTTTTAAACGTTATAAGGTCATATAAAAAAGCTGTGTACGCCAAAATCTGTCAAAAAAAGTTTACTACTTGGTATAGTTTACTATGTAGGAACCATAAAAACAAACTTCGCGTAGTCAGCGCATCACCCTCGACGAATTTTGCTTATTATTTTTTGTTATTTTGATAATTGACAGGACAGGACAGACAAAAATCTAGGGAAAATGGAAAAAACAATGCTTTAATCCATACAAACGGTTAGTATCAGTTGATGTCAAGCAGTACGAGCTAGTATTTTACATTCTTGGCGCCCACACAAATGTGCAGAAACTGCTAATTATTTAAAAATGTTGAATTCAACAAAATTGCGATTTACGTCAATAGAATCAATTGTATCTGAAATCAAAACAATATAAGAGAAAGTTTGCAATTTCCTGTCAAAAAAATGTATACAGATACAAAGGAAAGACAGTCCGTAGTAAATGGATTGTACTTACGAAGGTTTATTCTCAAATATGTTCAGTTCCCCACAATACATACCACTATGAAGTTTCAGTAGCACCTACAATACAAACACTCAACGTATCTTTTGCTTTTCCAATTGCAACCGTATATCGTCAGGAAAATTCAACTTTCAGAGTACAGTTCGAGTACGAAATCTTTCAATATGTAAGTTTATGAACCATTAACTTGCAATAAAACCTCTTTTTTTGGAACTACGTATTCATCATCTGCCGGAGGACGTCTACTGTTGGACGTAGGCCTCCCCCGAAGAGCGCCACAAGTCACGGTCACGAGCCGCTTGTATCCAGCGACTCCCCGCGACTTTGACCAGATCATCAGTCCAGCGGGTGGGAGGTTGTCCAACACTACGTTTTCTGGTGCGGGGCCACAACTCGGGAACCTTTCTTCTCCAGAGATTGTTGCAAGTTCTGCGAACAATGTGGCCTGCTCATTGCCATTTCAGCTTGCTGACTCTCTGGGCTATGTCGGTATCTCGTTCTCTTGCGGATCACCGAGTTACGGATAATATCTCGCAGAGAAGCGCCGAGCTTGGCTCTCTCCATAGCACGCTGAGCTACTCTGAGCTTATTTAAGAGACTCACATTTAACGGCCAAGTCTCAGTTCCATATCGAAGTTCCACACCGGTCGAACTAAAAAAAAAATTGTTATACCCAGAATGACCGAAGTGTTAAATACAATGTACCAGTTTTCTTTAATTTGAAGCATAACATGCTAAAGGACAAATGCTATATCTAGAGCTTGTAGGCTACGAAACATGTAATACGAAACAGAACTATTGTTGCGTGTTTCTACACGTTATCTGATCATAAAACATGTGTTTATAACAAGTTAACCCTATCATACAAATTTATTGGACTTTAAAAACAGCCTCATCAGGGTACTTAAGAGTCAATCTTAACATTTACAATATCCACGCCGTTCCTGAAAATGTTAGTCAAAGCTTAAAGTAGGCTATTTAAAATTTGAATCAAAGTAACGGATAGCGCTCATGAAAGCAATTTGCATAATACTTTGCTGAACGACATCAAAGCGGCTGTCTTCAATATCGCTTACACAAAACCTTTAGCCATTTTTTAACAGGCGTAAGAAAAGCAGATGTCAGGTTGTTGGTAATTATTATATTTTTGTTTTTGTCTTAAACCTTGTAGATTATTTTGAAAAAAGAAAGTATGTAAAAGAAGTCGCCATTACTATAGATATAATAAAGATATTTAACAGAACGTATTTTGCTCTTTGAGCTCTTTCATATGATATCCATTAAAACATCATGTAATCCGCCATTTTGTTGCAGCGGCCATTTTAAAACTAAAGGAACTAATGACATATGCTTAATTTTAGACCAATCGGTCTTTTATGGCATAATACAACGAATAAGCACAAGTTGCTAAAATACCACCCTAACCTGCAGACACCATTGATGTTATAGGTACGTTGGTGTCTTTTGTGGTCACTCTATCCCCACACCAGAAACAGAAATTGTTATTATGTAGGAAGGAAGAAAGGTAACAATGTTTGTGAGTAAGTTGCTGCACGTTATCTTTATTGCCTAGTAATGGTTACATTAGAAGATAGCATTAAATTCGAATTACTATGCATGACAAATTGTAAATAGTTCGAAAGTATTCAACTTTCACAAAATATTCCTAAACGAGAATATGAATATAAAAAAAAACGATGGGTTGCACCCCGGGAGTGTCGGCAGAAGTGAAAGCTTAAATATTAACGTTGTGCATTTTTAATATTTTGGAATGGTTAGGGAATAATTTAGCACGAATTGCTTTAATAATCAGTATGAAAGTACTATCAATTATGTGGTAGAATACAATATTCATTTATTGCGCTATCATACACAAACATGACAACACGAACATTCGCGCAATCGCCCTGCGCCGTCTTTCGAATTTTCGATTAGGTTACGTATCCTGTCGCGAGTTTAGAAGTTTTTACCCATTCCAAAAAAGTGAACAACACCGCTTAAGAAGTTTTCACTTCAAATAATGTATACTTAAAGTTGGTTTTCCATAGTACGTAATATTGCGGTAGGATAGGGATGTTCCCATACTTAGCACAGTGGAAAGGGATTGTCCACAATTTTACGGATCATCACTTACAACGGCGCATTACGCACAAGGTCTCTTTTTATAATATGTTCGAGATTTTGCCTGCGATATTAGTTATTTTTCTCTTTGGATATGGGGATAAAAAAAGAACCCGTTTAGATATAGCGATAGAAATAGCCTATGTCACTCTTCAGCATTTTATGCATAAAAACTATGCATAACTATCTCCCTACATAATAAATATAAAGAAAGAAGAACAAACAAAGACACTTTTGCATATCTAATATAATACAATCATAAAGCCCATGTATGATCAGCTGCCACGGACAAAGACCATAATTACAACAAGATGTCGAAGAAGAGAGTTTCGCAGCGACTCGCCCGCATTGGTATTTGGTACCACCGTCTTACCTATTCCTGCCGCAAAAACGTCAATGCTTGCCGTAGACGTGTTCCGGTTCGGAGGGTAAGGTAGCCGGTAAACTTAATTTTTCTCAAGCCTAGCCTCAGGTTGGCAACGCACCATTACCAGCTTTGGTTTCTCTAGGTGGCGAGAATTGCTTAGCGTCAGGAAATACGTCTGCTTATTTGCCTTCCGATATCAAAAAAGTAAAGTATAAAAGAAACAAAATAGTATGTTTTTATTGTTTATTACATAAGTATGTAATAAGTATTACGAGATTATTTTTGTTGAAAAATTTCATTCAAAATATATTTAAGTAGGTACAATGAGTGTAAAAAAAAATTGTTGATGCTTCAAAGAAATGTGGAATGTACAGTCTACAATGCAGAAACTTATTACATATAATTGCTATACTATATATTATCACTTATTACAAATTTAATTCCATTCATCATATATCCCTGAATCAGAATCGGTCTTCTTGCAGAATGTCAAATGTCAAGTCATAGCGTATCCGACGGTTTTACGGTCAGGAAAATTAAAATTTATACAAAGTTTTTGGAAGCAATTAGGTACACAGTTAATAATGTAAAAATCTAAAACACACGCAAAGCTATTTAGTGAAACCCAATTAAGCAGAGTTTTATTATGCTTAATGTGTTGCCTTCCGTATTAAAACAAATAAAAGTTTTTTAATATGAATTTATTTAATAAATTTGACAGCTGTCAAAAGTTATAGAAATGGTTGGCTTGTGTACAAATGTGAAGTCACTAAAACACGAGTCCATTCTTTTATACGTATAATTTTAAAGCCTTTTATCCAACAAGTCTTCAGTTGCAATTTACTGTAACAAAATCTAGAACAAATAGCTGGTAAATCTAGCAAAAAGCCTTTCGTTGGTAGAAAACTAATAACTCTTGAGACCTCTGAAATAGACTTGTACAGCGCTCTGTATTTTTCTCACATGTGAGATAAGTTTAGCTCGACGACTTTAGTGTTTTTATTTATTTACTAGTCTTGAATGCGAGCCAGGTCCAAGCGCCTTCCACGAAAACAAAAGTTCTCTAAAAAGAAAACTTCTTGGATTCTTAAATGTAAAATACCGTTTTTTAATCTATTGTTTTTTAACTCTCCCAATTCCAAAGTATTGTACTACTATTTAATTATGCGCTTCGGTTTTACACTTTTTACTCTTTTTACACTTTATACTTTTATTTTTAAAATAAAAAAAAGTATCTTCACGTCCATATCCCCGAAGCGGTAAGCAGAGGCACAAACAGGGCACCCATGACTAGCCGAAGATACTAAGTCCCACAATTTGATAGGTGGCAAGCCTTTCGCCAACCGGGCACATATCCTATCCCGAGCACCATTTTTTTAAATTGGCTGACCTAATCCAAATTTAGGCGAAATTATTAATTATATAATAACAGCTCTTTATATAGATATCTGTATAATCCATTCGGATCTCGAAGCTTGACGAATATAGCCGAAGTGCATAACTTAAATAGTACTACTGTATTATATAATGTAATGTAGTATATAATTGTAAATTGGTCTAACATATATCTTCTGATTTTGATCTTAAAGTCTCATGTACTTCAATTCAATCTTTCTTCCTAGACCACCTCGTGGTAGTGCTGTGCAGCAACTTGCCCAGTTAGGGATCCACCGTCATACCTATTAATTCCTGCCGCCATAGTGACAGTGTCATAATCTAAACCAGAGGGTAAGTAAACTTGCATAATTGGCCTAATATTCCGGCCACAGGAGGCCGATGTACCTATAATATAGTACATATAATAGGATAATACTTTCTCTTACTGTTTTACATTATTTACGTTTGATCTAATATAAAATAAAAATAATAATATGGTGTGATGGCCGCCATTTCGAATTTTAATTCCTGGCAGTGACACTTACATGATTAAAAAGTATCGATTATTAAATCGACCAAGTGCTAATTACATACCTAGTCTTAATAAACACAATAAACTACTTTGAAATGAAAGGTAAAAAAGGCGAAAGCCTTAACAGTTGGATAAAATATTGAAGTAATAACTCTTTTGTTTATCGAAACTTTTATATTAATGTCGCCAAATGTATGCTCAAAATACACACGAAATCGAAATACGATGAATACTGCTAAGTTGAATAATACATATTTAAGAGCAATAAATAAAATACATTTATAAAACGAGATCCTGATTTAGCTTCATACGTAAACGTATGTACTTTGTAGCTACGATCAAAGCTCATACATTTTGTATGAAATCTTAGAGGAATATATTATTTAAGAGTGCGCGCATTGAAGTTTGCACAGTAAGTACAATATTACAAATTCTAGACAAAAAATATGCAATTTATATTGACACATATCATTCCGCCAAGTACCTTTAGGGACAACTACATACAACATCTTAAATATCATACAATATACTTCACCAATGATATAGGCAGAGTTATAGCCGGGGCATCAACAACAAGCTGAGGATAAGTCTTACAATGTTATAGGTGTTCAATGTATCGTCAATAGGGCACTTATCAAATTCCGACGGTCATTGTTTTATTACAAAATTGAAAATAATACATATCTGTGCTACCCAACCTTGAATCAAATCCGAGACTTTATATAGTCAACGTGAACGTAAGATCACTAGACCATAAAGGGGATTACTGAATATACAATTTAGGTTACTGAATTAATGGATAAAGTACAGAACAATATATGCGAGGATAACTTGCTGGCGTAACAGCTTTATGAGTAGGATATAGTTTTTCTTATTAAAATAGCACAAACAAATATTACGCTAACTTTGGAACGAAGTTAATCCGTGTTTTTCTATATTTGTTTATTTTGTGAGAAATACAGCGAACAGACACTCGTAAGGTTAACATTTATGGTTAACTTTAGTTCTTCGGCTTATTTGATATTGGTTGTGATTCTGCTGTGGACGAATAAATTATAGATTCATGCCAACTCATTCAAACGAAACGAAAATAAAGGAGATGGATAATTTTAGACATGTTAGATTAGTACGGACATGCCGAATGGTGACGATTTTAATCAAACTTTTTTCGATTAAATTAAATGTTTATAAAATAAATCGTGTATAGACCCAACTGACAGCTTGAAAGTGCTTTTTCTATTCCTATTGCTTTCGATAAAAGGAGATAACAGTAACTTACAATTAGTTAAGTGAGCGTACAACAAAATAACCACCATTGAGTCGTTAGCAAACTCGAAGAAATAATAGTTAAAATCATACAATACAATACAATAACTCTTTATTGTGCACCCAATACAAATAAATCACAAATACATTAAAATTACTTACACTAAGAAGATACACAAAGATTATTTGTGTGAGATGTGTAAATATTCACCAATTTAAAAGATGAACAACCTGTTAAATACGCCTACTGGATGCTCAAAACAATGAGTGGGATAAGATGATGGATGAAAGATAGAAAGTCGACAGATAGAAAATACAGTTATTTATTTAAGGTTAAAATTTTTAGGCGGACTCTACATTTAAAATATAT
The DNA here is from genome assembly GCA_002245505.1 of Calephelis nemesis. Taxonomy (NCBI): domain Eukaryota; kingdom Metazoa; phylum Arthropoda; class Insecta; order Lepidoptera; family Riodinidae; genus Calephelis; species Calephelis nemesis. Next base: position 106,402 of record NJDD01001199.1, on the reverse strand, counting down.
GCTCCAATAGAGATACATCTGAATGGATTGAGACATATTATAGCGTTGGTAGTTAGGCGAACAACGTCATGGTTAATCCTATTAGCAAGCAACGAACTAGAACGACACGAAAATGTACTATTTAAGAATTTAAACATTTTGGATTTAAGTTTTAATCTGAAACTAGCTGACCCGGTGAACTTCGTACCGCCTTAGCGTAGCAATGATAGAAGAATAGTAGAAACTACTTTATTTTGACCTATCTTACGAATGAGTTCCTACCTATTCAATTTAAACTGCAAAATAAAATTTAAAATATTTTTTTTAAAATATTTTTCAATACTTCTGAGAGGTTTTATTAATATTTTTTTCCGTAAAAACCTTCTCCTAATAATGACAAATACAACAAAAAAAAGAATTAGTGAAATCTGTCCAGCCACTCATGCGTGATGCCGTGACCAAGAAAAACGGGTTTCATTTATATATAATATATAGATATATACGTTTGCTCTATGTTAAAATATGTTCCAATATCGACATAACTACATGGACTCAGACATATTGCGTAGGTAGTTAGTCGAACGGCGTCATAGTTAATCCTATTAGTGACTAACGAACTGGCGCGCTACGGTCAGGTAAAACAAAATTACGTTTGTGCCTTACTTACTTCAGTTAAAATAGAGTTCTGCTTAAGATTGAATATTTATAAAACAAAAGCAAAATTTTGAAAAAAAAATTTCAGACAACACACTAACAAGTAAATAGTCAATTTGAAATAAGGTTACCAACCAATACAAGTCATATTAGTTTAGATTACGTCATTTAACAAACAACACAAGTCAAGTCAAGCTGAAAGTGATCTAGCAAGTGATTGTTATGACTTGGTGATTTGGAATCGTCAATTATATTATAATATTATTTATTACACAGTAGATTATTAAAGCGCGTGTCTGGATTTAAGCAAGCAGCGTTTTGTGAGAAAAAAATGTGAATTTAATACAACTAGTATTACCATTAACCAACTAGTATCATTAACATCTTTGGTGTCTCTAGGCGGCGTGAATTTCTTACCACCAGGAAATCCGCCTACTTGTTTGCCTTCCTTTAACATAAAAAAAAGAAAAACTGGTATCGTAATACAGAAAACTCACGATATTATACACTTGCTCTAATACGAACAGACAATTGTGTGTCTAATTATCTGAAGTATGTCATAGTTAATCTTGTTCACAGGTAATAAACTGGTGCGCTAGGATCAGATAATCTGCTACTTCAGTTGTATTCTAACTCCACTTCTAAGCTGACATAAGTTTCTAAATTATTACACATCTTCTTTAATTCTTTTAAAATCACTCTATTAAAAAAACCGCATTAAACTCGGCGATAAAAAACATTTTCTGATATTGATAAAAATGGGATAAATTGACATAATAAATCTAGGACTCCATACTAAAATATGTTCTGACATAGACATAAATGAACAAATTGCGTGACCAGTGAGTTGACGTCATACTTACGAACTAATTTAGCCTCAAAAATTGTGTTATGCAATTTATGAACGGCCTCCTAATATTATCAATGAGTGAACTCTACGAAAACATGCGTTGATTACAAAAAAATACATAAATCTTCACCGTAAGTCAGTTTCAGCGTAGGCAAGTAGCAAGTGTCACGATCCTAGCAGAGCTGTATAATATTCTTCAAATTTATTACTCTCTCCACATAAACATCTGTTTCAGAGACTTTTGACCCTTAACGGATAATACCAGAGAAATTTGGTGGTAAAAGGTCAAACTAGGTCTCTCCCAGTACGTACATTCATTCGCGCACACATTTCCATTGTATTTCTGTTTTGTCAATCTTTCATCTTCTATTATTTCCACACGAGCGAACCAAAGGAGCCTTTGTCGTTTTTGTAACAACGCTTTTTTAACCCCTCTTTATTTTTTTAAACGTTGCACTGAACTAGAATATGTTCTGAGATATACTTAGATGAAAATACATATGATTTGGCCATTTAACTATTTGACGTCATTGTTAGTTTTATTCACGAGTAACGAACTCTAAAGCATTATACATTATAAGATCATACAAATTTGTTACTCAAGAAAATGCGCTTGCTCTATCCTAAAATATCTTCCGATATATAAATGAGACATATTGCGTGGCCAGTTAGAAGGCCGGCGTCACCGTTAATCCCGTTAGCGACTAACGAACTGGCGCTACATTCAGGTAACAAGCCAAGCTCTTACACTACCTAAGCTTTAAACATTTTCCACCCATTTCTTGATAATGGAACTGCTTTAGATAGTATTAAGCGAGGTATTGAGGTAATAAATACCCCTAATTGGCTTTACGAGTGTATGTTTAATAGGATTATAGCAAACGGGAAAAATAAATAAAATTATAGGTAACGGCTTATTGTGCATTGTCATATTAATTCCTTGTATGGGTAAATGTACGGTAATCCTTTTATTTTATTGTAATTACCATTGAAAAAGAAACTTTTTAATCTTTTGAAAAACTTTAACTACCCGTGTTTCCAAACCATGATTGAATAGTATCAAGAGTATCATAGTGTTAGGAACAGGTGAGATAAGATTTTATCCTGCTACTGGTTTTAGTTGACGGTCTTATAGCAAAATTACTAGGTGGTAGAGTGTCGCAGCGAGTAACCCGGATTGGTACCTTACCTATTCCTGCCGCCGTAACGTCATGACGTGTTCCGGTTCGGAGAGTAAGGTAGCCGGTAAACTTACTTTTGCTCGAGGCCTCAACATCCCGGCCTCAGGTTGATAACGTACCATTATCACCTTTGGTGTCTGGTGTATTTTTTTAACTAACAGAAAATCCACCTGCTTGTTTGCCTTCCATTACCAACTTTGGTGCCTCTAGGCGGAGGAAATTTTTTACCATCAGTAAATCCGCCTGCTTGTTTGCCTTCCAATATCATAAAAAAAAGAGTATCGACTAACACATTAAGAGACTGTTAGTATATTCCTGGATAAAGGGCCGGATTCACGAGGTAGCAATTATATGGAAAGCACCCATTGTTCGGAGACTAGTCAGCCTGTCTCCCTGACTGATGGTTTAGTTGTAAGCCCACCGTTTTTGGAATCTATTATTTAGTAATCAACGTGTAAGAAAATAAGAAACAATGTACGTATAACGAAAACTCCTGTGGTAGTTTAGATCCGTAACAGACTTCAAAATACCGTTAACAGTTTTTGCCGAAAAAAAGTGGTTAAATATTTAGCAGTTTTTCAGCCCGCAATGTATAGCAGACAAAGTATATGTATTAAGTAGGTAGTATATGTACTATCATGTATAGAATCCATGGTTTCATTTTTCGGTACGCTGTCATTTACACGGTGTATAATAACAAGTGGTCGTCCAGTTAACGAAATTCAACCATACTAAATTTTAATTATAAGTTATTCAATACAAATCATTAAAATATAAAGTTCAAATATTATTAAGGTTCTATTGTTAATTATCTTCTTGATAAGTACGCCATCTTCATTTATCAAGTACTTTGTTTCCAAATTTTATAAATATAGTTTGCGCACCATCTGTGATTTTTTATCGTTATCAATATTTTTGTTTGTGTGTGTGAAATGTATGGTAGTATGTGTAATGTTTTATTAATTAATTTAATGCACTTTATAAGCATTATTATTGAAACATTTTAGCGTTCTCCTCTTCTTCTATACATAAACTATAAGTATGCCAAATTTTATACTCCTTAATTCTCGCAATTTTCTTAAAAAAGAGTGCAAATTTCAACAGATTCCAAAGATTTCCACAATTAGACTTTTCATTATTTTGTTATTACTTCGGTATTATTTATTTAAAATTACTGAGCACCTAAAAATGTGGTTTTTCCAATTTTCTAATGAAAAAAAACTTAAATCTAAATGAAATTAGATAATTTGTAATAGTTTCGTCAAAAAAATACAATTTAAATCATTTTACTTGGATTTAAGTATGGATTTCCGCAAAGTAATGCTATTCTATCAAAAATCTTGCTCGGGATTTGATATGTGCCCGGTTGGCGATAGGCTTGCCACCTATCACACTGTGGGGCTAGAGTCTTTAGCTAGTCTTGAGTGCCCTGTTTGTGACTCTGTCTACCTTTTCGGGGATATGGGCGTGAAAATACTTCACCACTTTTACACTGATCAATTAAAAACATTAAAGATAGCATGATACCCACACGATGTTTAAAGTTTTATAATGATACGTATTATTATTACTACGTATAGACAAAGCCGCGAGCGTCAGTAAGTACCATTTCTATAAGCGGTAAAGTTAGATGTCAACTTGAAGGCTTAAATTGAAACTTATCAAATGGGAGACACTTTGGATCCTTCCGCAGGCATACTTCGTCCCAAATTGCTTCATAATTTATAACATGAAGGTTGTATCTGTAGCTTCGCTATGTTACAATCTGTTCCCTCACATTAGTTTTTGAAGTGAAACTTCTTTAAGGGGCCATATACGCTAAAATACGTCAGCAGTTTACTGTTTTTTTTCATACAAAGCAATCATGGATCTTGCTGACAAAAATACACAAGATCAACATGAATATGCTTTACTAGACTAGTGTTTCCAAAACACGATTCATTTCACTTTGTTCGATAGATAAAAATCAAAAAGTTAACCCTTTTTTGAAAGCTTTTGCTTTCTGTCTACTTCAATTGTGAAAATATCGACACCAGATTTTTATGTTAAATCATATATAACTTACTAGATAACTAAAAGATAAGTGTTTCAGTTTTTATACTTTTTTTCAAATTACTTTTATAGTGTCAAAAATAGTGATTTGTCGCTTAAGACTTTAGACTTTAGAGCGCCATTGTTCATAGTAATCATGGAACGGGGGAGCGCGGTGATTGGCTCTTCTGGCTGACTGAGTATGGGGCCTTAAGAGTTTTGGCGCCATCGAGAGAAATGACAGTATTTTTTTTAAGTTATTGTAATAAGTATTGAATGCGATTAGTCAATGCTCTTTTAATGCCGGAAGTTAAAAATGCATGACAATTAAGAAAGAAATGTATAGAATTATGTCAGGAAGAGTAATCTCTATTTCATATTCAATAAAATCGTTTCTGTCGTGTGTGAATTGCTCAATCACACTTTTTTTATCTCACAAAGAATATTAGTTTTATGTTAGAAATCGTGCTATGATTAAAGCGTTTTATGCGTAGTGGTTCTAGATTGACATTATAAATTATTATCATAGTATAGTATAAAACAATGTATCGATACGTTTTTTTTTAAAAAGATAGAGTAATTCAAGAGGAAGTTTTAAATGTATAATAACATAGAAGTTTGTCCGCCTGTACGGAGCTGGAGCGGGCTACTTATTATAGATAAATTACATTATAAGTTAGATTAGATGATATAATATAATTGAATTTGAAGTCAGTTTTTTTTCAGGTTTAATACGCTTAGATTAGCATTAGATAACCAAATTACTGGCAAATAGCCTAATTATATTAGCCAGCTGATAGGTGCCGTGAAAGGATGAGGAAAACAATTATTAAGCTCTATAAAACTGCAAAAACATCATTATTAATAGTTATTTTTCCAAGAGAAAGCAAATGATTCCAAAACGCAAAAATTTATCAACATCTTACAAGTTGTTTTTGAGTTATAGTGTTTAGTAGTTATAGTGCATACATTTTTTACTTATGTTAAAATTGGACAATAAATAAATCTTAACATGATAATTCGAGACCACCTTGGAATCATGATCTATCTTTGTATAAAAGAACCACCAAAATCGGTTGGATATTGGCCGAGTAGTTGCTTAACAAACATACAAAAAAAATATGACAGTCGAATTACTTAGTGTTGGAGGACTCACCCGGTGGACTGATGATAAATAATAAATAATAATAAATAAATATCCCTGGACTAGTCACACAAATTGAATCTAACCCCAAAGTAAGCAAATTATATGCTTGTGTTATGAGTGTTAGTCAACGATACTATTACATAGAAATACTTAGATATATACCAGAATATATTTAATAAACACCCAGACTCGGAAATGCAGACATCTAAATGTTCATCACACAAATGCCTGCACCCGTCGGGAATCGAACCCAAGCCTTGCAGTTAGGCGAGTACACTAGCCACTCGACCAACGAGGCGATGATCTGGTCAAAGTCGCGGGGACACAAGGAATTAACCTGGTTTTCGGTTAGATAGAAGGTTGGTTAGCACTAAAATAAAGGCAAACAATTTAAATGAATAATGTTTTCAGACCTTTTAAATGATAACGATCGGATACATACTAATTACATCGATTCACATTACAATAATGATGCCAATAATTAAATTTCCTTTGATTAATTACAGTGGAAGTGGATTCGTCATTACTGAGAACTATTCATATTTTTTATCGATTCTAGGAAGAGTGAGTTCCAGCTCATCTGGTTTGGTACTACTGAACTATCCTAGTGTTTAAAGGTCACTGTCTCTTTCCATGAGTAGCTATGTACTTGCCCGCTGTCTTCACTATAACTATATAGTGACAGAGGGACTATATAGGGACAGAGGAAGCGACTTTGTTTTATACTAATAAAACAAAGTCGCTTCCTCTGTCCTTATGTCATTTTGTATGCTTAAATCTATATAACTACGCAACGTATTTTGATGCGGTTTTTTTAATATATAAAGTGATTGAAGAGCAAGGTTTATATGTATATTTCATAACCGTGCAAAGCCGGGGCGGGCCGCTAGTATAACATAAAAAACAATATGATTTTGAAAAAGTTTTTAGACGTTGACGCGGGATATTTTCTTAGAGCTCTTGCTCACGGCGG
>NJDD01001199.1:83134-93793 GCA_002245505.1 Calephelis nemesis | reverse complement strand
TTTTTATTTTTAAGTGTAACAGTATTTATGGCCAGACTAAGTATATGTAGTTTTTGAAGCCCTTATTAAATTAAATATAATTAGCGAAGGCCCATTTACATTTTACTTTACAACCTTCATAAAACCCTTCGAAGAGTACCTATGTTGAAATTTTAGTATAATGAAATATGGAATTGAAATTAGGACGAAAATTATCTGAAGTTAAATTCGTATTAACATTTTAGACCAGACGAATTTCTTATCCCAAAGTTAGTCAGCTCGTTTGCCTCCAAAATCTACAAATATATTGCATTTGGCCAATTATTGTTTTATTGTGTTAGTTTTTATCAGGAGAAGGTTTTTATGATGAAGGAAACGCGAAAGTTTTTTATAGAAGAGGAGGCAAACGAGCATGTGGGTCACCTGATGGAAAGTGATCACCTCCGTCCACGGCCACTCGCAACACCAGGAGTGTCACAGATGCGTCGCTGACTTTTAAGAAATGAGAACGCTCTTTTCTTGAAGGTTTCTAAGTCGTAATTGTTTGGGAATACCACCCTCGGTAAATGATTTCACAACAGTATTATGCGGGGTAAGAAATATCTTCGGAACTGCACAGTTGTAGATCGCCACGCATCAAGATGATGGGCGTGATATCTTAAGCTCTGACGCGATGTCCGAAGGTGGAAATCAGTGGCTGGAATTAAACCAAACAACTCCTTAGAGCATTCCCCATGATAGATGCAGTAGAGAACACTGAGTGACCCAACATAGGAAAAATAATACTTTACAATTTCCCATACTGAATGGGTGGTACGAAGTTCGCCGGGGTAGCTAGTTTCTAATAAAAATCTTAAAATCAGTAGTATTTTTTTCAACTTTTATAATATAAGTCTGACGTGTCTGTGGGTGTGTGTGTTTGTGCCCTCATAACTTTTGAATGAATGGACCGATTTCGTGGATTTGTTTGCTTTAAATACGACATTATCGAGATGATTCTTAGCAACATAGTATGAAAAACTTTTCATCGTCGGCACTTGGTGGATTTTCATTGAATACTTTCAAGGTAAACTCTTATATTTTTCTACAATATACTTTATTTAACACTTAATGTTATACTTTAATCTTAGTTTCACTTTTCACAGCATCATCTGGGCTTTATAACTAAAGAAAAAAATAAAACATACTTTTTATTTACTAGTTACGAGTAACAGTGTATATACATTACATACATGTTTTTCGGGGGTTATTGAAAAGATGTAGTTTTGGTACTTACATACATATATATATTCACGCCAAGTCCCTTACGGTATAGGCAGAGAGTATCGAGTGCCAGACCTCAAGATCCTGACAAACCTGTCTTGCTTCCTTCACATTCATTACCCTTTTCATACAAACACGCCGGTTTCGGAGACTCTTGACACCACCCTCGGAAAATATCCGATTGATCTGGTCGTGAAATGTCAGCCTTGGTCTCTCTGGGTACCTACATCCATCCACATTCGCGTTGTATATCTGCTTTGTCAATCTTTCATCTGTTATTCTTTCTACATGACCGAACCAGCGGAGCATGCCCTTTCGCATTTTAATACCAACACTTTCTTTCAATTTTTTTTTCAATTTCTCGGATCTCACTGTCACGAATGCGGTCAGCGAGCATTACACGACAGATTTTCCGTAGTGCTCTCATTTCGACCGCATTTATCCTACTTTCATGATCTTTCTGATATACGCAACTCTCGCTGCCATACAGTAACGTTGGGATAAGCACAGAATTATGCAAAGCGAGTCTAGCTTTTTGACTCAAAATCTCGCTTTGGAATAGCTTACCCAACGCTCCGTTCACACTATTTCCTGCACTCACTCTCCTCTCTACATCCGTGGTGTGTGTAGTTTTGGTATAATTTTAATGTTACAATTACAGAGGCGTTTCATACATTTTATATACAAGCTATAGGATACTCTGTTTATTTGCAGAAGAAATGTTACAATAATTAACAAACATGTTGTTAACAATGTGCTGTTGTTATGGTTTACATAAAAATTTTTTTTAATTTTTTTTTAGTTTCTCGACGTTTTAACGTATTTTGTAAGTATTTTATTATGGACTAGCTGACCCGGCGAACTTTGTATCTCTTGACATTAACAGATACTGATCGTTTATATGGATTAACTCATTGTTTTTCCTATTTTTCCTGCAATTTTCAATAAATATTAATCTTGTCCTATGTTTGACCTATGGTTATATAGTCTCCTCAAACAAAAAGGGTTGTCTGGAAAGATCGATTTTTTTGGTGATAAGACCGCTTTTTGTGTACTATGTACTATAATACTATGTATAATCATATGCTGTTGTCAATACTTAATTGTACTTATTTTGAAGTAAGTTCAATTGTGCACAATAAAGAGTACATTCATTCATTTATTCATTCATTCTCCTGATAGTAACGAACACAGCCAAATGCGAACTAGCAAAATTGGTATATACGATATAGCCGCCTCTGTGGTCTAGCGGTTCAGTTGTTGGACTTGACTGCATGAGGTCCCGGGTTCGAATACCGGGTCGGGCAACAAAAAGAAAATTGGGTTTTTCCAATTTTCTAAAAAAAAAGTTGCTCGGGATAGGATATGTGCCCGGTTGGCGATAGGCTTGCCACATATCACATTGTGGGACTTAGTATCTTCAGCTAGTCGTGGGTGCTCTGGTTGTGCCTCTGCCTACCTCTTCGGGGATATGGGCGTGAAGATACTTTTTTTTGGCACATACGTTCAGGCGTGATTCGATGACCACTCGGAATTGGGACTAATTTTTATAGAAGTTTAGAGATTGTGTCCTAGCCAAATTACTAACTGTAGACTTCGTTCACAATTATCTGCAGCAAATGCTAACTCGATTTAAATTAGTTAATCAACATTACGCGTAACAGACAAACTTTCGCTCTCTCATTATAAGTAGTATGTATGGAATTTAATACATGAACCAAATGAAATTGGTTCATAATAATAATTCTTATGCTAACTCCACTTGTTTGCCGATTGTCTTTCTTTCTTCTTTCTTTCTTTGTGTATTGGCCTTCACTTTAGTACGAGTATTTTGCCATTCGTTAAGTAGAAATTTGCATCAAATTTTATATCAATTAATAATTAGTCATCAGTCATAAGTCGTCAGTAAGTCATGTCAGGCTCTTGGGTAAAGCGGCGGCCTCATTACACAAGCTCATGTATTGAGATTTGGCGGCAACGAGGAATTACACGATACGCTAATTTCTTCATGATTATTTCATTTGTGCATTTTCACTGAACAAAATTGTACAAAATGCCACCAAAGCTGACTAATTTCATTCAATATCAACACGAAATTCAATAATTATGAAAAAACTTCGACCATCTTTGTCTCGATGGCGCCAAAACTCCTTGCCGATTGTCAAACTACAAACCTATACAAACGCTATGATAAATTATGTCATTCAAACAGCGATATCCGAACGTATGCGAGTGTGTTGGTGTATTTTGAAGAAGCTAACATGACAGACGTCCATCTGTCGTCAGCTAATAACATTTTGTTCAACTTATTAAAGTGAACACTTCTTTAGCGGCGTTGCGCACATTTTTTGGAAATTAGTAAGACGGCGCGGGGCGCTTGCGCGAATATTCGTTTTGTAATGTGTACGATAGCCCAATAAATGAATATTGTGCAATTCGTGCAAAATTATTCCCTAACCATTCCAAAATACATATCAAAAATGCACATCGTTAATATTCAAGATTTCACTTCTGCCGGCACTTCCGGAGTGCAACCCGTCGTTTTTTAATTGTATCTTAACGCCCATATCCGTGAACAAGGAAGCAGGGGCACAACCAGAACACCAACTGACGACTAGCAGAAGACACTAAGTTTTACAAAGTGATAGGTGGCAAGCCTACCGCCAACCCGGGCCACATATCCAATCCCGGGTAATGTGGATACTAAGGATTTATTAGAAAATTGGAAATACTCAATATTTTTTTTGTTGTCCGAACCGGGGATCGAACCCGAGACCTCAAGAAGTAAAGTCAAACGCCGGACAGCTACACCTCAGAGGCGATCAATTTATTAAAAAAAGCGAAACTAAAACGCTAAATTAAGCTAAAAGTAAACGACAAATTTGGCACGGAAGAAAGCCGATGACCAAAATTAAAAATTCTCTTAAAATTCTTTATCTGGTTTCTTAATAATTTTACCTAAATGATCTTATGAGGAGGCTATTTTTTATCCCCGTGATATTTGTTTTAAGTCTAACAGTAATATAAGCATAACAGTAAAGACCAAACCGATATGATACTATTTCACTTAAAAGATCGAATGAGTAGGCTATTTTTAACCCCGTGATATTTGTTTTCAGTATAAAAGTAATATAAGCATAAAAGTAGTGACCCATCCGATATGAAACAATTTTATTTAAATTATCGAATGAGTAGGCTACTTTTTATCCCTATGATCTTTGTTTTAAGTATAAAAGTAATATAAGTATTAAAGTAGACCAGATTTAATACCGTTACAGCTGCTATAGCTGTTGAGTTTTTTGTTTTTAAAAATGCGTTGGTTAATAAACAAGTTCTTTGGTTGGATAAAAAACCAATGCTTAAATTAGCTCGGAATTGCGGAATGAAAGTGGGCCTTCATTGGTACAGAACAAACGATGGCGAATGCAATGTCCGAGACAGCTGTTGTAGGACAAAAGCGGAAAATGTGATATTATCTTGAATATTTCTTTTTTGCTACTGTATAAGTTCATTCGAATGCATAATAATTTATACAGTAGTGATTTACTTATCGATATTAGTATTTTAAGACCATTCTAGCCAGTGTAGTTTTTATGGTTCAGTAGATGAAATCACAAGAAATGGAGACACTACATGTCCATACATGCAAAATTATTCTCATAGAAATGCTTTTTATACGAGAACTAGCCGAAACAGCGAACTTCTTATCACTTGACTTTAACAGTCACAGTTTATATGAAAAAAAAATTGAAAAAACGGGTTTCACTCCGGGAGTTTGGAATGGTTTGGGAATAATTTTGTACGAATTGCTTTATCAGTATGAAAGTGCTATCATTTATGTGGTAGAATACAATATTCATTTATTGCGCTATCGTACACAAACATGACAACACGAACATTGGCGCAAGTGCCCTGCGCCGTCTAAACGAAGCAGCAGGCGCAGGGATACATTTTAATTGTGAGCTTGTGTAAAGTGACCACCGCTTTACTCAAGACCCTGACGTGACATTGTAGTGTAGTCACTAACTAATCAATACATATTATAAAACAAATTCCCCCGCCGCGTTTGTCTCTCTGTCTGTTCGCGATTTACTCGAAAAGTACTGAACGGATTTTCCTTCGGTTTTCGACAACAGATGGAACAATTCTCGAGGAAGGTTTTAGTGTGTAGTAAGTTTACGTTTTGTACAAACCAACGATATTACAACAATATTAGTTCAATATGTCGGAAAAAAACCTTTTGAGTTTTAACAAAACAATGTATGGTGGGATTTTTCCTCTTCGATAGATCTTAAAAAAAGTAAGCGGTGGTATATGTATATATATATATATATATGTCTATCTTTAAAGAATAACCCACAATAACCGTTTTTTGTGTTTACTTGTAGTAAAATGAAGGGTTGCTTTAGAACATATTTTAACAAAACAGTATTAACCCTTAATCAAATAAATTTGTTAGATACGTTATGCGTGTAATTTAGATCAAAATTGTCTTTTACACTATCAGAAAAAAATAATAACTAATGAGTTATCAAAAAGTTAAAATCTCCGGGCGCAAAATTAAATATCGCTGAAGCGTAGCAAAGACATGCGCGCTTACTGCAAACAAAGAAAGAGTAACAAACATCCATACTGACATTCTGACATCCAGACATACTCACAAACTTTCGCATTTATAATATTAGTCGGATTTTTATTCTTGAATAACCGAAACGAAGCGAGGGCGGGTAGCTAGTGAATGTATAAGAATTAGTTGATATGGAAGACGTAGCAGCATGGCCTAAAGTTTTTAGCCGGCCCCGGAAAGGGCACATTATCCTAAAAAAAACACAATGAAAGTAGAACCATTCAATATGCATTAAGTTTTAGGTTCTGGTAAGACACAAACTGCAGTTTTTTAAACAGATTTTGTGTTCTTTTTATATAAATGACGTAGGATTATTGGAACAAAAGTATTTAAGGAAAACCCTGAGGATTTCGCAAAACACGGATCATCGGACATTAGAATGAAATATGCCAATCATCCTTGTCTCTAGTTCGTTGCAAAAACCTCGCGTATTTTTAGGAATGTTCAGAAATAAAGTTTAGATTTTCGATTTATACATTGATGCCAATTAATCTTAACGATTCCGAAAAAAGAGAGCCTCTGTGGTCTAGCGGGTCAGATGTTGGACTTGACTGCATGAGGTTCCGAATCCCGGGTCGGACAACAAAATGAAAATTTGGGTTTTTTAAATTTCTAATTAAACAAATGTTGCTCGGGATTGAATATGTGCCCGGTTGGCGATAGGCTTCCACCCATCACATTGTGGTACTTAGTGTCTTTGGGTAGTCGTGTGTACCCTGGTTGTGCCTCTGCCTACCTCTTCTGGGATATGGGCGTGAAGATACAAAAATGAGAAGGTTCGGATTTGGGTTGCATTTTTTGTATGTTTGTTAGACGATTACTTTGCGGATCATAAATGGATTGTGATGATTATTTTTGTATATTGTCTTATATAATTGGCATTTGTGGGATGAACATTTAGGTGTCTGCATTTCCGGGTCTGGGTTTTTATTAAATTAATTCTGGTATCTATTTAAGTATTTCTATGTATTAGTACCGTTGACTAACACCCATAACACAAGCATATAATTTGCTTACTTTGGGGTTAGATTCAATTTGTGTGATTTGTCCAGGGAAATTTATTATTATAAGTTTTACGGTAAGTTCAATTACTGACAATGGAAGAAAGGTATTTTGTGCGATGAAATACGATGTGTTTATAGCCCATTTTTTTAAGAAGAGTTAAATAGGTATGTGTTATAACTGATCTCTACCTCTTACAGGCAAGGAAAACAGCGAGATTATCACTAATGCGTTGCCGACCTTTCAAACAATGGAATTGCTCTTTTCTTAAATGTTTCGAAATTTTGCCGTCCGTAAATAGATTCATTGAAGTAATTCAAAGATAAGAATTTTACTTTTGGATGGTGGATATGATCTGAGTGGTTATTAAATATGTATCTGTTTTTGTTAATGTATTTTTTCTTATCAGTAACATAGACTAACACATAAACTAAAAAAAATGTTATGTGTAATATCACATTTATTAGTGGACTAATTCACCTACATTGCAATGTTAATAACAGAACCATGCTTGTTACACTATTTATAACTCAAGAGCGGCTAAACCGACTAGGCTGAAAATTGATGGGGTGGTAGTTTCAAAGCAGGAGAAGGACATAGGGTACATTTTATCTCGTTCAACAGCGAGTAAACTTGAAAAAATGTCATTCTAAACTTCCGGCAAAACTGAACGGGTGGAACGAAGTTCTCCCTAAAATCTATTTAAACAAGAGTATCGACTTTAAGACACAGAAAAGTAATCAAGTGAGGCTTTACTATGGCTGTAACTCGAATAGATTTCAGTGTTCCACATTTGAGAGCTACAGCTATGAACGACATTATTCAAAAACAAAATTTGCTCACTTTTTAGTGAAATGAAAAAAATATTTACGTTCGAAAGCTTGTGATTAGTTTTCGAGAAAAAATGTTACGACTGTTAAAAGATTGGAGATTGGCCTGCTAAAATTGGGTCGGAGTTGTGGAATGAAACTGGGCCTTGCATTGAAACAGAGCCCTTACCATGAGTAGATATAGACTACGTAGTATTTTGCGTATCAAAATCGATAGCGCTTATGACCGCCTAGTTGGTCGAGTGGCTAGTTTACACGAATACATCCAACAACCGCGAGGCTCAGGTTCGATTCCCGACGGGGGCAGGCACTTGTGTAATGGACATTTAGATGTCTGCATTTCCGGTTCTGGGTGTTTATTAAATATATTCTGGTATCTATTTAAGTATTTCTATGTATTAGTATCGTTGACTAACACCCATAACACAAACATATAATTTGCTTACTTTGGGGTTAGATTTAATTTGTGTGACTTGTCCAGGGATATTTATTATTATTTATTATGGACTGGAATTTCGGTATCTTATTTATCATACGTATGTTTTTCAAATAAAAAATTTAAATATTGAAATCGATTTAGAAATGACAAAGATATCGATTTACACGCATAAAAAGTTGAGAGGTGTCAAGGGACATCCGGATGGAACGAAGTTCTCTATCAATCTCTATCAGTCTCTAACAATCTCTAACAGTTTCTATCAGTCTCTAACAATCTCTACCAGTTTCTATCAGTCTCTATCAAATTTTCATTAATCTCTATCAGTATCTTTTAGTCTCTAACATTCTCTATCAGCCTCTATTAATCCCCATCTCTCTATCTCTATCTCTCTCTATCTCTCTTATATAGAGAGAGACAGACAGAGAAACATGCACACGCCGCAGACCTTACAAGCAAGCGCAGCTAAGTAATAGCAAAAAATGTCGCGAAAACTTTTTGTGAGAATTTTTTCCGTCTAACCCCCTTTCACAACGCGTAATAAGGAATTTCGTTTCAAAAAGATATAGAAGTTCGGTGTGGTTGTAAAAGCTTCGAAGCTTCGAACCTCGAAGGTTAAACACATTAGTCATCAAGGGATCGAACACATAACTTCCTTCTTTTTTCAGACATTTTATAAAATACATTTTATTTCTTAGCAGACAACTAAAGGGACTTAGATTCGAATCTTCTATTATCATGGTAAGGGCTCAGAACAAACGATCCTGTATCCACTGTCAGAAACAATTGATAAGGAAAGACAAAAGAAAATGCGGCAATGTCTTGAATATTTCTTCTCTTGTACTCTTAAGTACGTTTATATGGTTGTACGAGCTTTGGAAAAAGTTTATGAGCTTCATCTGACCGTTTTATTTGATATGTGGAACGAATAAAGCTTTTATGTGGTGTTTTTTAAGCAAGTTGAGGCAAGGGTTATTTCAGCTGTTGTCAGTCTATTTCAGATGTTGGGTATTTGAAGTATTAACGAAAGTATACACTAAAAAGGGGCTATGAGTGAAAAATTTAAACATTTTATGATCAAATCAATGTTATAATATCAAAAACACGGAATACTGGGGAGGGGGGTTCTTACCCATGTTGGCGAACCAACAAGCCCGAAGGCTTCGACCATCTATCTGCCTTCCTGCCAGCTCGTAAAAGGCGAGCATAGGCTTACCGTCTCTAACACCTTGATATCCTAATAGATGGTAGAATTGGTCAGCGACTCGTCGGGATTAACTCCACTGACTTACCTATTCCTGCCACCATAACCTTAATACTTGCTTTTGACCTGATCCAATTCGGAAGGTAAGGTAGCCGGTAAACTTACTTTTGCTTGGGTCTAACATCCCGGCCTTAGATTAGTATCCAATCCATCCATATCCAATCCCAGGCAAGATTATTTTTTTTAGAAAATTGAAAAAAATCGTCTTCTTATATTAATTGTCCGATGTCTGATTAGAAATATTATATATAGATACTTGCTGTTGCCCGCGGCGTTGCCCGAGTGGTTAATAGTTCTACAGGAATATTCTTTCAGGATAAAATTGTCCTATGTGTTATTCGAAGCTACCTTCTATGTGTCAGCCAAATTTTATGAAAATCGGTTTAGAAGATTTTGCGTGAAGAAGCAAACAATGTTAATTAATAGAATATGTCTCTACTTATGTGGAAATCTAAGTTTATTTAAATTTGTACAGATCTAAATTGAGTGCAAACATTCTTTTCCACGATAAATGAAAAAGGAATTTTTAAAAACTTGAAAAGTTATTTTGGTAAAAACTCGTAAAATTGTTTTTTGCATATTTCAGCGAAACGCTAAGTGCAATCATAAAATCCATTAAACGAAAATTGTAGATCATGCAATTATCTGTAAAAATTCGCAGAATCTACTGAACTGATTGAAGTTAAATTTAGCTGGCGGATACAAAAAGTTTGAGGAAGGTTATAGGTTACTTTTTATTTAGTGTACGTAAGAAAATCCCGAGGGAGAGGGGTAAAAGAAAAAATGTAACCATGGCTATGTTTCATAAACTCGTAATCCGATTCCATTATTTCTTCTTTTTAATTTTATAGCTTATACGAAATTGCCTCGCAAATTTTCCGAAGTCATAATAGGATTTATAGTTCAGATATCAGAAACGTACCACTTCTCAGTATAAATAATTCAACTAAGGTAACCGCAGCTATAAAATACCTATCAGAGTAAAAATCAGAAAAATCTTTATTCACTTGAACCATATACAAGTGGTATTTGTGCGCTTCAACATTTTTATAAACTACCACCGGATCGGAATCGCGGAGGAATCGAAAACAAAACTAAATATCCTTGGAAAAATTACACAAATTGAATCTAACCCCAAAGTAAGCAAATTATGTATATACTTGTATTTTGGGTGTTAGATGACACTAATACAAAGAAATACACAAATTTATTAAACACCAAATCCAGAATTATTTTTAAATAAATTAATCTATTCTTC
>NJDD01001199.1:24888-82944 GCA_002245505.1 Calephelis nemesis | reverse complement strand
AAAAAATATTTTTTTATTTTTGATTTTTTATTTTTGACCTTAATAAATTTTATTGCAGGCGGGATTGATGGGTACATTTCACATTTCATTTCTCATAGTCGCCAAATATTTGTACCAATTTTCAGCCCTATGTGAACTCAGGCCTATGTTTTGGTCAACGTCGACAAGGTTTTTAGATTTAGTAGGTTGTAGAATATCTATAAATATAGAAAAACATTATATAATGAAACACAGTAAAACTTCAAAAACCGAACTATTTCATTAGGTACTACGTCGCGATTTAATCATTCTTTTTCGAAATATAGGTATCGCCTCTGTAGTTTAGCGGTTCAGTTGTCGGACTTGACTGCATGAGGTCCCGAGTTCGATTCCCGGGTCGGGCAACAAAAAAAATTGGGAATTTCCAATTTTTTATTTAAAAAACCCTGCCCTGGTTGAATCTCTGCCAACCTCTTCGGGGATATGGGCGTGAAGATACTTACTTACTTATTTACTTAGGTAATTATCCGAGATGGTAGATGGTAGTAAGTAATTTCCCTCGTCTCTCATAAGTCACGAGTGCCCGCCTTGCACTTATATCACAAAAAGCACGCGAAGTTTATTAGAATGCCGAATGTTGTGACATTCTTTCAAAACTGTGATTTCTCTTAAGCTATTCATAGAAATGGAATAGTTTCAGGGACAATTCTGTTCAAAATTAAATACTTGTGATGAATAACGTGTTTCTTTAGACAAAGATTAATATCCTGTTTATAAAACAGCTTTGCAAATAATGTATTACTTTAAACTGTCATTAATCATTATAAAAAGGGGTTATAGGGAGGTCACCCTATGAGATAGCTATATGCTGCTGCGGGCTTTTTTAAAGAACCTTTAAAGGGGAACAATTTTGTAATATATGATTAGGGTAATTATATTTTTGAAACTAATGGGTCCTCTTCATTTCATGAGTGTGTGAAGACAAAATTCAATACGACTTTTCAAAATGGGTTTAAACTCGGTTTTTTTTGTTAGAGTTCAGTAAACAATCACTCGGATTTCTTGGCGGTAAGAGTGGGTAATAGTCACCACAGATGTTACATTGTGCTACCATTGTGCATAACTGACCTGTTTCCAGGATTTAAGGGCAATCGTGCAAGTCTATCGGCTACCCTACCTTCCAGGCCGGAGCATAACAGAGTCAGTTTCTCTGCAGAAACAGATAATTCGGTGTATCCCTAACCATTAAAAAAACCATTAAAACAGCGCACTCTACTACTCGTATCATGGGTCTTGTTGGTAATAACCTACATTTTAACCTTTGCTTAGTCCATATTTTTTTAGTGATTCTGTTAAAAGAGGCGAGTCAAAGTTTATTTTGCTACTGACACCGTGATTATTAAACTTAATAATACCAATCTGTGCCAGTTATTCCGCAACAATTCCGAACATACAAAATTTTTTCGCGGCAGGCTTGGTTTTGCCTCTGCCTGGAATTTCGGGGGATATGGGTGTGAAGATGTTTTTTTTTTTTTATTATTTTACTTATTCATATTTCTGTAATAACGTTTCAGCGTAGAGAGGAAATCTACGCATTAAGAATAACGATTTTGAAAGCACCTATTTGTTGCCTATGTATTTGTTGTACCATTTTTCAGTCTATTGCAAGTCACTGTTACACATAGGCATCCCCCAAAGTGAGCTATAACACCTCTTTTCTCGTTTTCCACATAACCAGCTATAATTCAATGTTCTAAAGTAACTCATTCGTATAAATCTACGTAGCTATAAAAAAGTCATACCCCTTTCATTTAATACAGTAGTAAAGAAATTTAATTTTCACAAGGATAAAGAAGCTAGTCTTGTGTGAAGCTCGTAATTTTATTCAGATTGAAATAAGTCTTTCATATGGCCAGCTTCCAAATGACCGTTTTCAACTTGGCTGATCTTTTTACCATTCATTTTATGAATACACGTCAAAAAAATACTATCAAGTGCACGTGCGTCCGTCAAAAAGGTCGAGGCGGGTTTCAGGGAATTTTTCATTTAAGGACAGTTGTTTGCCTTAGGGAAGACCATTCTTCGCTATATTTGAACTGATTGTTATTCCAGTTCCGTCTTCACATTGGCAAACTACATCACTTAATAAAGCAGTTAAGTAATATCTATATCGGAAATATTGGTAAAGAAACCAATTTATTACATTAGTTAGTGTTTTGCTTGTTTGTCGTGAATAAAGATAAGTATGATTTTTAATTAATAGTGGTCGCCCCTTGGTTAAAATTCGACCATAATAAATTTTAATAACTTGTTGATAATTACGCCATCTTCATTTATCAAAACCAACTATTAAGCTTTATGAATAGATAGTGTGCCATCTGTGATATTTTATCGTATCATCAATATATTTGTTTGTGTGTGTCAAATGCATGGTAGTGTAGGTAACGTTTTATTTATTGATTTAATGTACTTTATAAGCATTATTATTGAAAAATATTTGCGTTCTGCACTTCTCTAACACATAAACTATAAGTGTGCCAAATTTTATGCTTCTGCGTCTGCGCAATTTCGTAAAAAGGGGTCCAAAGTTTTGGCATCACGTATTAATGTATAGATAGTGTATTATAATACATACATAAACAATATTGTTACAGGGTTATATCACATCACCAGCTAAATTTTGAGAAACGGTCCGGATTCGATAACAATTTCGATCTATGAAATGAGAAACTAAAAATAAAAAAAAAATGTACCTGTAATTTTTATCCGTCAATAGATTTAACGCGTTTCTTACATTTGTCGCGTTTAAATTTGTCGATGAAATCCAGCCTAAACGAAAGAATTAAGCTTAGTTCATTCAAACATCAAAATAAACTGTAGGTATTCCTGTTGGTTCCAATAAAAAGTAGTGTATAAATTTCTGTGTATTCCAATTTTTGTAGAGCAGCCACATGTTGCAAATAAAAACGATTGTATTTTCTGGCAACGTGCAGCGGACACTAAAGCATTCGATTGAGATATTTTGTCTGTGGCTTTTATTTAATATGGCTACGATCTTTTTTTTAATTTTTCTTTTTTTTCTGAACAACCATGACCTATTTAGTATCTATCCTAGTGTTAGTTTAGGTTTTTTTTATGATATTGGAAGGCAAACAAGCAGACGGATTTCCTGATGGTGAGAAATTCACGCCATCTAGAGACATCAAAGGTGGCAATGGTGCGTTACCAACCTGAGGCCGGGATGTTAGGCCTTTAGCAAAATTAAGTTTACCGGCCACCTTACCCTCCAAACCGGAACACGTCATGATGTTATACTGGCTGTAATACGTACAGCGATGGTACCAATCCGGGTGAGTCGTTGCGAAACTTTAACACCTAGTCAGATGTCACGGTGTTAGTGACGGTAAGCCTGTGCTTGCCTTTTGCGAGCTGCCTGGCAGGAAGGCAGATCGTCTATTCTGCAAAGGAGCCCGGACCAACACGGGGAATATAGGGGAATAGGTGGCGCCTTTGGTACTCTTATTTATCTATTTTACTTGGTCTTCGTCGTAATTGATGGTAAGTCGTTTTTCATTCATACGGTGTTTATAGAAAAAATAATATTACTATATCTTGTTAAGTATAAATCATAAAATCCAAAAATAAACTAACAAATAAAAAAATTAAATAAAAAGTATATCATAAAATAAAAAAGATAATTACCCCTGATAAGACCTGTCTGTATTGTCGCAAAGAATTTCTATCACTGCAGCTTTTAAACAAAAGTCGCATCTAAATAGGTCCATTCGCTTAGGTCCGTGCGTCACAGCACCCACACACCTACGTCAAAACTATAACACCCCTTTCTTCCGTCAGTGGTTACAAATATAATTTATAATTACAAATAACTTATTTCCCGTAGTTGAAATGACACTTAAGTGAGGATGAAAAGATCCATTTAAATGTTACGTGTATGTTACACTAGCGGCCCAACCCGGCTTCGCACGGGTATGAAATATACATACAAACCATCCTCTCCAATCACGTTATCTATTAAAAAACCGCATCAAAATCCGTTGAGTAGTTTGAAAGATTTAGGCATACAAAGGGTCATAGGGACAAAAGAAGCGACTTTGTTTTATACTTTGTAGTGATGTATTATATTTTTCCATTTGAATACTTAATTCCTAAAAAAATCTAGACATAATATCTAGATTTTGTAAGAAAAGTTATTCGAACCACTGACCTGTAGGGTTATTCTTGAAGCTCGATTCATGCGATATTAGAAATTGGAATCGAGTATGTTTGTTTAGGTACTGTTGAACACAGTACTGACGAATTCATCATTTAATTAATAGTAAGCAATACATTATTTTATCGGATTGGTTGAATTTATTTGGAACTAAATGTTAATAATCTGCTAGTACTGGATTCAAGAGTACCTAAAATGAAATATACGATTCCAATTTCCAATACGCATGACATCGAGATTCAAGAGTAAGCATACATTACGGATTTTAGACGAAGATATATTAAAGTCCTGTCCTAGTTGTTTTTATTAACATCGTGAAAATATCACATTTTATAAAGTAATATGCATCATAGCTTTGATAGATCCAGTTCTTCGTCACTACTTATGCATCTTATGAACAACTCTAGAGATTTTCCATTAGCAACTTTAAGTAAAGTGAAAATTTAAAAGTGGACTTTAAAAGGCTTTTTGTTCATACAATGTTGAGCTTTTGGTGCAAAACCAAGACCCAATTTTTGTGTTAGTGGTTGGCCCACAAATTTTTAACAAACTCAAATTTTAGTGTTGTTGAGCTTGTTGGTTGTGAAATCATCATCATCAGCCGGAGCAAGTCCACTGCTGGACATAGGTCTTCCCCAAAGAGCGTCACAAGTCACGGTCACCAACCGCTTGTTACCAGCGACTCCCCGCGACTTTGACCAGATCACCAGTCCACCGGGTGGGAGGTCGTCCATCACAACGTCCTCCGGTGCAGAACCGTGAAATATAGTTACTGATAAAGAAAAGTCTCTGTGCACTCCCAGGAATTGCTAGACCGATTTTATTTTCTTTTAAAAGTATCACATATAATAATCCTGTCCTACTAATATTATAAATGCGAAAGTTTGTATGTTTGTTTGTTAGTCCTTCACGCAAAACTGCTAAATCCATTTTTATGAAATTTGGCACACATAAAGGGTAACTTGGATAGTTTTTATACCGAAAAAATTATCATGTGGGACCATTAACTACGTAAGCAACGCAGCGGGCAACAGCTAGTTATACATATAATTCAACGAATTGCTGGAACAAATGAATGAAATTGTATATCTTGGTAGTGCTTTTATCAAGGTTGGAAGGGACATCGTGGATGTAGAGAGAAGAATGTGCGCGGCTAATAGTGTGAATACAGATTTTGATTTCGGGTGTTAGATTCGCTTTGTATAAATTGGTATTTGTCCCTATTTTAAAATATGGAAACGAGAGGGAGTCAGTAAAAGCATGAAAGTAGGATAATTGTCGCCGAAATAAGAGTTCTACGGATAATCTGTTGAGTTACACTCACTGACCTTATTTGCAACAGTGAGATCAGAGAGAGGGTGGGATTGAAAAATGAGTTAGTATAAAATTAAGAAAGGATTGGCCCGCGAAAGTTGTTGCCCAGACAATACTACCAGTGAACTACTATTTATTCGCGACTTCGTCATAAGAACATTTATGATTTTTATACAAATTTTTATTTATTATAGTCTTTGGGGGTTGATTTTTGAAAAAAAAAACCTTAGTTCGTAATATTCGTACAAATAAGGTACGAATATTAAATTTCATCAAAATAAGTCAAAATAATAGATGTGAAAACGTAACAGATAGACTTTAGCATAAACAATGTGTTTACCCGCGACTTCTTCTGCGTAGATTTACGATTATCTAACAAACTTTCATCTTCTATTATAGACCATTGGGGGTCGATTTTTAAAAAAAACCTTAATTTGAACTCGGGTCCATATTTAAATCAAGTTTCATCAAAATGTGTCTTATAATTTGAAAGTGAAAACGTAACAAACAGATTTTAGCATTTGTAATATGTTGCCCGCGACTTCGTCAGCCTCTGTGGTCTAGCGGTCCAAATGTTGGACTTGACTTCATGAGGTCTCGGGCTCGAATCTCGGGTCGAGCAACAACAAGAATGGGTTTTTCTAATTTTCTAATAAAAAAACCTTGCTCGGTATTGGATATGTGCCCAGTTGGCGATAGGCTTGCCACCTATCACATTGTGGGACTTAGTGTCTTCGGTTAGTCGTGGGTGCCCTAGCTGTGGTAGGTAGTATAGGTAGGTAGTAGTAGTATAAGGTAGTCTTTAAATTTACTTTTGGTCTAAGCCTAGCATCCTTCCTCCGAATCTCGGGTCGAGCAACAACAAGAATGGGTTTTTCCAATTTTCTAATAAAAAAAACGTTGCTCGGGATTGGAAATGTGCTTGGTTGGCGATAAGCTTGCCACCTATGACATTGAGGGACTTATAAGCAGACGGATTTCCTGATGGCAAGAAATTTACGCCACCTAGAGACAGCAAGGGTGGTAATGGTGCGTTGTCAGCCTGAGGCCGGGATGTTAGACCTCGAGCAAAAGTAAGTTTACCGACTACCTTACCCTCCAAACCGGAACACGTCATGACGTTATGGCGGCAGGATGCTTTGGTTGTGCCTCTTCCTACCCGTTCGGGGATATGGGCGTGAAGATACTTACTTTTAGGTAATCGATCTAAAAACTTTTATCTCTTGTTCTAGTCCTTTGAGGGTCGATTTTTGAAAAATAACTGTTCCGTGTTTGAACTCGGACCTTTAGCTGTATGCATATGCAATTTCTTTAAAATCAGTTCATCGGTTTAGTCATGAAAAGGCAACAGACAGAGACTGACTGAAAGACAGGAATTTATAATATTAATATTAATACGGATGGTATAATATGAACTTGCCAACAGAATAGCAAAACTTATCTAATAACAAGGTACTCGTAAGATATTCGCTATCATTTTTATTCAGTCTAGGTACAAAATTAATGATCTAGCCAAGAAAACTTTTCTTTCATAATAAGACATTACACATTTTAGTAAGTTAAAGTACCATCAGTGTATTTCAAGCTAAGTTATTATCTTGGCGAGTCTGGTAAGCTCTAACTTAATTCTATCTTGTAGCAAGTAAGCACAAGCAAACAATATCTAACTTCTGAAGGAGAAAACTTTGATATTTCCAGTGTTGTATGCGCTGCCATTTGATTTTTGAATAAATTACCAAGAGCTTTGTCTTTTTATTGTTTTTTATGTTAGCAATGTTAATAGTGAATGAATAAATTAAAATTTTAACTTGATTGCAAATTTTGTAGCTATTGTATTTTTGAAGTGAAACTTCTTTAGCGGCTTTGTGCACTTTTTTGGAATGGGTAAAAACTTTTAAACTCGCATCAGGACACGTGACCTGATCGAAAATTCCCCTCTCTCTTTCTACGGCGCGGCGAAAATGTATTTCTTTTAGACAGGGCGCTTGCGCAAATATTCGTGTTGTCATGTTTGTGTACGATAGCGCAATAAATGAATATTGTATTCTACCACATAAATGATAGCACTTTCATACTGATAATTAAAGCAGTTTGTGCAAAAATAAATAAAGAAAAAAAACTAGTAATTATTTATAACCTTAGCGATCCCGATAAACTTTTAACTCTGACTTTTTTTCAGGTACAAGATTTTACAACTACCTGCAACGTCTAGAGCTGTAAGGTATACAGTATTTTGATATCAATTCTGATGGCATAAACAACCCTAGACAAAATTGGAATTAACACTATCAAATTTAGGTCATTAACATAATTAATATTGAAAAAAATAAGATAAGCTAAAATTTAGTTCATTTCTCTTTAAAGATAGATATGCAATTTGTCAAAAGTGAATTGGTGCAGTTTAGTTTGTGCCAACAGAATTACTACCTTATCAGTTATTCACTTTTTTAACTGTTAAAATGTGTGATAGGTTTTAAAAGTACTTTCCTCCTCCCCGAATCGTATATTATTGCGTCTTTTGATTTGCCGTAGCTTAGTTTTTATGAGAATTTAAAAAATATGTGTATGTTTAATACGTTTATAAAATTACTGATATAATAAAAACTGGCCAATTAAAATCTAACCTACTTTATAAACTTACATTTTTTATTTACAGCGATTGTTATAGGTATCCAATAAAGCAAAGAAATATAGTTTAGTACTTGTTCATAATGTTATTATGTCCCAATAAATACATATTTGGATTTTGCATACAACATGGCACTCATTTAGAACTCCGTTCTTTTGGTGGCGAAGAAGCCCATACCCAAGAATAATTTTTGTATTGAACTTTGCTCTCTTTTTATACTTATGTTTTTGATCCACTAAAACATAAATGTAAAAAAGGAGAATTTATTACATGCTGACCACATGGAATGTGTTGATGCTAATAAAACGTCAGTAAAAAATAAAATCACATTACAACTCTTTTAACCTTTTAGAATTTCTCTACTTCAATACACATGTATTAAACTTACAATTTTTCGTAACATTTCACTCTATATGTTGATGTGAATCGGATTAAAATCTGCAAAAGTTTCGGAAGTACTGGTAGCTTGGGTTGCAAGATCCATAAATCGATCCCTCGACCTTAAGAAATTAGTGCCAACACTGGACCACTACACCACAGAAGCGATTTCATTGGTATGGGAACAATAAAAAAATCATTCATATTATCCCCTTTCTGATTACTATAGAACAAAGGAGCGGTAACAGAAAGATTTTGGAGCGATTTTAGCCGACTTCGTTTAATAAAAGAAGCCCTATAGTGTAGATTAGTACAGACTTATTTACAGTTTGGAAACATAATCTTAATTCCAATAATTAAATTTTATGTCAATGAGAATTTCTGTTCATTTTATTAATTAATGCTGAGTTCTAAAATTATAATCTTAGCTAATCACCCGAATTGTAGGGATTCAATTCGGGTGAATTGAATTTTCTTAAAAGGCATCTTCGCTTTATTTTTATCCAACTCAAAAGATGTTATTAATTCGTCTGTACATGTTTATGTTTTTTAAGCAATTAAAGTAATTGCAGTTATTAACGACCTAATAGAAATCTGCAAGTATCTAACATTTAACCAATTCAATTTCTTTCTTCTTTAGGGTGAGGCCCTATTGGTGCGTTACTTTGCGTTTCGTCGAGTTGTTGCAACAAAACTTGTTGATTAAATACATGGAAAGCAAAGAAACGCAACGCATTAATGGGGCCTCGCCGTTAGAAAGATTTACGATCTTTATTGTGTTCGAACCACGTATGTTTACTCATTGCCTTTGCAGTTTACTTACAAGAAATAAATTTGGTTTTTCAGAAGAAGAAGAAGGAAATTGAATAAATTAAAAAAAAGAATCCCCCAAGTGGGAGGCAGAGGCACAACCAGGTCACCCACGACTAGCCGATGATACTTAGTCCCACAATGTGATAGGTGGCAAGCCTATCGCCAACCGGGCATAAATTTAATCCCGAGCAACATTTTTTAGGAAATTGGAAATACCACATTTTCTTTTTGTTGCCCAACTCGGGATACGAACCTGGGACCTAATGAAGTCAAGTCCAACCGTTGGATCGCTAGACCACAGAGGTGATTTTGTTTTTAAGTAACATATAAATGGTTTATTGTTTGGTTTTTGTACGATTTAAATGATTTGTTGTATGACTAAACTAAACTTTGTTTCAATCCTCAAAGACTATCTACAAACGAGGCACGCTTTGGTTTTACGTGCGGAAAATGTTAATGTTCTGATATTTTTTCTTACGAAACGAATGAAATATCGCTTCCCCATTGATTCCCTCGACCTAAGCTGGCCACTTGACTTAGAAACATCTCGAATTAGCTGGATATAAGTTTTAAGTATTTTTATTTAATTTTCGTTTTTTTTTCTGTGTTTCAAACTAGTAGGCTACTACAGACGCCTAAACATACCATAGTTGTTATAAGTGCTTCACTATTAAATGGCAGGGTCTAGGCTGCTTGTGTCAATTTACTAATTATTTACAAGCTCGGAACAAGACAAGGGCGAGCACTGAGTTGTGGTGAGAATGGTAGTTATGCTATCTAGTTATGTCTGACTGCACTGGTAGAAAAATTCTATAGCCCCTAGCAGTTCGACAAAAAAATGACTAACTTTGCTAGCAATGCAGTTAAGTTAATAGTAATTAATTTATAGAGTTTACATTTTATTTTCAACATAAAGTACTCTTTTATGATACAAAACTTTAAATTATGTGCAATTTTATGACGTAGTACCTTGTAAATTATTATATACATAATATATGCCTTTTAAAGTTAAACAAAAGAACATCTTTATTACTGATGTTATATACTGTCAAGCATATAAAGTTTGTGCTTAGTGTGTGTGTATGTGTGTGTGTGTGTGTGGGCACGCGTGTGTGTGCGTGTGTATGTGCGTGTGTATGTGCGTGTGTGTGTCTTGGCTTCTGTGTTTCCTATTTTGTAGGGCTATCATACGTAAACAATTTTTAGCGAGAAATTGCAAATTAAATAATATAATTTTCTTTAACAATAGTGAAATGATAACATATAATTTCAACAATACTTTGTGATTTAAAATAATAAAATAAATATAATATTGAACTATTTATAACTATAGTTTTAGTAGAGAAAATGTAGCTTTTTTGTGTATTTTAAATCCGGCATAAGTCGAGAATGTTATGGATTGACCCTTTTAAAGTAACTGAAAGAAAATATGTTATAAAATAACTTCAAATCCGACTAGCTCGTAACTAGAATAAATATAGCTTCTACATATAAACCATTGTGAAACATATGTTCGAGTTTAACCTTAAATGTGTTTTGCCCGCAGGATATTTTATATTACAATATTTTATTCCGTTCTCGGCGGTCTTTGTGCCACTCAAATAAGGGTGCTTAAAGGGCATTTGCTTATAATTTGCTCAGAATGCAGCATTATATTAATGAGTATATTATATTATAATGACTTTTTTTTTCTTTTTTCTTTTTTATATTTTCAAGATTGCCTTATTTTTTTAAGGCAATTTTATCATTGTTTTTTCTTGTCCCCTATGTAGAATAGACTATAATAGATAGAATGCACGCACGCACGCACGCACCCACGCACGCTCTCACACACGCACGCACGTACACACGCACGCACGCACACACATGCACGCACCATGAACGCACGCACGCATCCATGCACACACGCACATACACTTCAAAATTATTATAACACCTTCTCAATAAGTATGTTAAAATTAACCCCCAATTAATACAGTATTTAATATAAATTATTTTCCGTCCAGCTGAGATCTGCATGTGTGAATTTTCCTTACTTATAATAAAGAGACTAAATTTAGAAGAAAAAATAACTAATTTTGGTATGAACAGTACAAATCGCAGGTCTAGGATCGCACACAGTTTCGTGTTGGACGAACAATGTGTTCATTCTCTTTTGGTTTTGTTGCGAGAGATTTGTTGATATGTGTCAAAACCGTCAAAAAATCTAACCTAGGTTAATATTACATAAGTTTAGTTAAAAATACTGTATACTTATACGGTCTCAGAGTATTTGGAAGATGAACATGCTTGGGGATAGAGATATCAATCTCCCACTGCAATTTGTAATGTGATTTGTTGTGCCTTTTATTTAAGTTAAAATCAGATTGTAATTTGTATTTTTAATCTAGTTAATATTGTAACTATTATTTTTGAAAAAAGACAAGCCCGCTGAATTTCTATCGGCGGATCTTCTCAGTGTGGCCGCGATTCCGATCCGGTGGTATATTTTTATAAACTACCGATGCGCACAATTTCCACTTGTATAGTTCTAGTGAATAAAGATTATTCTGATTCTGATTCTGTGGAATAAGCTACGAAATTTGAAAGAGTTTTACACGTGTGAAATTATTTTTTCTATACGTGTCATAAACAACTTCTAGAAACGTTTCATCCATTTTCTTTTAAAACACCCACAAAATACACAACAATTTCATAACCAATTTATCGTATCTTGTAATAAACTAGTGTCCTAAAACGTGAGTAAGATTAATTTACGGTTTTGACAGCACAGGACAAGTTGTTTAATGCAGGAAAATCCCTTCACGCTATGGATAGTGTTGAGGCGATAATGACATCGGACTGTCCAGCTCCGACGAGGGTCGCAGCCGAGTATTTGTTGAAACGAAACATCGAAATGTAGAAATGGAATTATTTCGTACGTATGTCTCGTAGAAATGGAACTATTTCGTAGGTATATCTCGTAGAAATGGAACTATTTCGTAGGTATATCTCGTAGAAATGGAACTATTTCGTAGGTATATTTCGTAAAAATGGAACTATTTCGTAGTTACATCTGTAGTCTCTTACTTTTGGAATTGATAAAAAATGGAGGAGATTCTCAATTCGACTTGAAAGTATATTTCTTTGTTAAAGTTAGACCACAATTTCTACAGAGAAGTCTGGTTTTGATAATTATTTTTTTATTAAATAGAGTAATCTCCTACGGTAATCCGTATATTAATACGTGATGCCAAAACTTTGGACCCCTTTTTACGAAAATTGCGTAGACGCAGGAGCATAACATTTGGCACACTTGTAGATTATGTGTAGGAGAAGTGCAGAACGCTTATATTTTTTAATAATAAGGTTTGGTGAGTCGATTAGATCAATAAATAAAACATTACACATACTACCATGGATTTGACACACATGAACAAATATATTGATGATAACGATAAAAGATCATAGATGGCGCACTAAAAAGTTTGGAAACAAAGTAGTTGATCTTGAGAAATGAAGACGTCGTTCTTATCAACAAGATATTAAAATTTATTATGGTCGGTATGTTAGTATTATAACGGACGACCACTAGTCTTTTGGAAATAGGCAATTACGGAGTAGTCTGGTTTGGATAATAATTATTTTTTCAAAGTATAACCAAGGTAAACTTGTAAATGTTTTATGGTGATAGCGCCAACACTTTTTGGGTTACCTTAATAGTACGTATTTATTTGCTTACGATGATATCAATATTCAGGGTGGTTTGTAGAATTTTCAATTTTGTTTTGAATAATTACTCTTTTATCAGATATATTTGAAAATACTCCTTAAACATCTTGTGTAAATAGGTAATTACAGAGCAGTCTGGTTTTAGTAAAATAATGAAACTTTTATTGCTGTAAACTTTCAATGCGATCTTGTATAAATGTTATGTCAATAGATTTAATGATTTTGATGTTTCAATAGTTATACGTTTGTGCAATTTTTATTTTAGGATTATACTCTCACATTTTAAATAAAATCCTTAAAAGTATTGTAAATGCACCTTTGAAAATATCCAGGATCAAATAGCATTTAACAGAATTTACATACCTGGCAAACCTGCCTGGCTTCCTTCTGTTTCTTCCTTCTAGTGATCTGATCGTGGAATGTCAATTTTGGTCTTCCCGGGTACCTACACCAATACACGTTCCCATTGTATATCTGCATTGTCAATCATTCATCTGTCATTATTTCCGCATGAACAGCGGAGCATGCCCTTTCGTATTTTAACATATGATTTTATCAAAAGTCGTAAAATAGAGAAACAGCAGTAAGTACTTCGCACCTCCTTAGATATTTCGTTTCCTAAATGAAGAGGTAGGAAAGGGTATGGAGTGTAGTGAAAAATTATCTCCACCCTACGAAGCAGTCAAATAATTTAACTGTAACTGGTGGCTGTGAATTAGGACTTGGGTGTGTTTAGCCCTAATTCCTCGCTCTCTGCCCATTATCGCCGTTTTGGACTAGATTCGCTAATCCTCTCTGCAAAGCTGCTAAAAGGCAAACCCTGGATAAATATATCATTACCAACTAGACCACCGATGGTAGAGACCTGTGGAGCAACTTGCCTAGGTGGGGATGCACTGCCTTACCTTTTCCTGTTGCCATTATGACGCTATCCATAGGCTTAGGCCCTACCACAGGACACAGGACAGCGGACACCGTTTTTTTATGACATTGGAAGGAAAACAAGCAGACGGATGTCCTGATGCTAAGATATTTACGCCACCTAGAAACACCATAGGTAGGTAATGGTGCGTTGACAACCAGAGGCCGGGATGTTAGGCCTCGAGCAAAAGCAAGTTTACCGGCTACCTTACCCTCCGAACTGGAACACGTAATGACGTTATGGCGGCAGGAATAGGTAAGGCGGTGGTACCAATCCGGGTGAGTCGCTGCCAAACTCTACCACCTAGTCAGATGTCACTATGTTAGTGACGGCCAGCCAATGCTGGCCTTTTACGAGCTGCCTGGCACAGGAAGGCAGATGGTCTATTCTACAAAGGAGCTCGGACCAACACGGGGAAAACACAAATGGTGTCTATATTTCACGGTTGTTAGGAGACATGAGTGTCTTACATAAAAAAGCAAGTCTACCGTCTAATAAGAATTTGTCATGATGATTTACGGCAAATATTAATAACAAATCTAAGGATACAGATAGGCCTAATAAGGATTTGTTGCTAAGATACTTTTGTTATTTACTTAAAAATAACAATGGTTGCTTGGTTACTAACCTATGATATCTTTCTCTTATCTTAGATAGATTATTAATATTGGCTGATAGATGAGACAGAAAATCTAAGCAAGTTTCTGTTACATCTACCGACCGGTGATGACATCATATCTCTTTGTCAAGTGCAGATCGCTAGGTGAGGCTTCAATGACGTTGGACTGTCCAGTTCAGACGAGGGTCGCTACCGAGGGTTTATTTGTTACGAGACGTTTTATATTTATAAGATAAATAGATGTATATATCTACAGAAAGATATCCTTAAACAAACTGCTTCGTTGGCCGAGGGGTTAGCGTCGAACATCTAGATGTTTGTATTTTTGGGTTTGGGCGTGTTTATTAAATTTATTACAGTATCTATTGCGCTATTGGTGTGTTTCGCTGCGTTGCGTTGCGTCGTTGCAACGAAACATACTATAGGAAAAGCGACGCAGCGGTGACGCAGCGGCGACGCAATGTGCTAATGGGGCCTCGCACTATAGTTGACACTAAATAATTTAATTACTTTAGGATTCTATCAGTTTGTGCATATTGTATAAAAAATTGCACTCGGGGAGAGCCAGCAGAAGTGAAAACTTGAATAATAACGTTGTGCATTTTTGATATTTTGGAATGGTTATGGAATGATTTTGCATGAATTACTTTAATTATCAGTATGAAAGTACTATAATTTATGTGGTAGATTACAATATTCATTTATTGCGCTATCGTACATAAACATGATAACACGAACATTCGCGGAAGCACCCTGCGCCGTCTTCCGAATATTGGATCAAGTCACGTGTCCTGACGCGAGTTCAGAAGTTTTTACCCATTCCAAAAAAGGGCGCAACGGCGCTAAAGAAGTTGTCACATCAAAAAATAAAGAAATAGGTCGAAACATAAAAAGCTGCTTTTAATATCTGAACTGAAACGAGAGAAAAACATCTAAAGACTAAAAGTTCAAATAAAGAAATTCAGTGATTAAATAAACAGGAAATTATTTTTTACATTTTAGTTCAGCTGAGTGTTAAATATCTTTTCAGTTTTCCAACTACTATTTCGGTGATCCAAGTTCTATTGTAGAATACACACACACTCTTTCTATTAAAAAAAAACCACATCAAAATCCGTATTGTATTTTTAAAGATCTAACTATACATAAAGACTTGTGTAGTGTACAGACCTAACAGGGACACGTGATGTACTATATGTGATGTTAGATGTAGTTTGATATCTTACTTGGCCATTGTTTCTTCATTGTGCTTTCTAAATATTATTCTTTTGTTTCACTATATCTCTAGTAAATGTTCATTTGCAGAGGCAGTTAGTTTCTCGAACGATGTGGTCGCAAGCAATCACTGTACCTCCATACAATTCTTGCCAGGGGTTTTTAATACATTGCGGAAGAAACTCGTTTATATGTGCAGTTAAATTATTAATGTACGCTGTTTTTAAAGCAGTGTACTTTAAACCGTCATAAAAAAACGGTCAAAGTTCATAATTGACGAAGGATATATTTTTAATACTTTTTAATACTTTATGTGCCTGGTTGGCGGTATGCTTGTCACTTTCGTATAGTGGGACTTAGGTCTTCGGCCAGTCGTGGGTATCCTGGTTGTGCCTCTACCTACCTCTTTCGAGATATTGACGTGAAGATACTTTTTTATTGTAAAGTAACGGAATCGATAAAACATTAATTAATAGCCACTGTGGTCTAGTAGTTGGTGATTAGCTGATGGATTACCGGGTCGGGCAAATCAAAACGTTTCCCGATATTAGGTACGTACACAGTTGACAATAGGTTTACCACATATCACATTGTGGAATTATGTATACCTTGGTCTAACCGTGGGCTCTTCGCCAAAACTTACGGGAATACTAGCTTGAAGATATTTACTTGTACATATTCTATTTATAAGACTATCCATAGCTTTCTAAATAGAATTCCGATTTTAATAATTGTTTCTGTCTTAGATAGAGCATATCCCTAAAGGACATGGACCAAACAATCGCCCTGAGTCCAACAAGCATATGACATATATACAGAAATTACTTTTTTTATAAAAAGTCTCAATATTTCCCGTGTTGGTCCGGTCTTCTTTGTAGAATAGACCGTGTAGAATAGTGTCAAATGCGTGGTAGTGTGGGTAATGTTTAATTTATTGATTTAATGTAGTTTATAGGCATTATTATTGAAAAGTATTAGCGTTCTGCACTTCTCCTACACATAAACTGTAAGTGCGTTAAATTTCATGCTCCTCAGTCCTCGCAATTTTCGTAAAAAGGGGTCCAAAGCTATGTCCAAAGCTTCATGTATTAATATTATTATATCAAGGGTCAAATCATACTTAATATCGTCCCATTAAAACTGAATCTTCCTCTTACGGCATTTGGAAGTCCAAAATTAATGTGGACATTTTGAGAATAATATATCAACTTAATTTATTCAAATGCTTTCCACGTTTTAACTGACCAACGATCCTTCCCGGGACCTTCCCCGGAGACCACGTATTCCGGTTTGGGTTTTAATAAACTCATTATATAACAAAGACTGCAATCACAAAGGATTATCTATGTTTTATTCAGTTAGGAACTTATAGCAGAGCAATTACTTTCTTGTTTATAATTAATTATGGCATAGCCGGCTTCTAAATTTAAAAATGTTTGTGTAAGCTTTGACATGATTGATAATGACGTATTTATGTTTTATTATTTATTAACTTTCAAAATTGGAACAGGTTCTCTTTTTGTTGGTTTTTTAATTTTGTAAGACACGGTTAAAGAATGAGTAGACTGCTGGTGGTAAGAGGTTACCTCTTACCACCTCTACAGGGTCGGATTTCCCAATAGGCCGAGTAGGCCCGGGCCTAGGGCGGCAAAATTTAGGGGGCGGCAAAATTTGCTCTGCTCAGAAAGCCAGGCAAAAGACAATTTGTGAATAACGAATTATTGCTTCTCACAAATAGAAATGGTAAGAATCAGTATCTGACATACTGATTGAGATAATTAAATCATTAATGCCCGGTTCCTATAATCAACGAATCGTAATCCGTCAGCTAAACCATTCGTAGTTTGTTCAAAAGTAACGGAGCGTTACCAATATTTTCAAAAAATGTTTAGAATCAATAGTTGGAAACGAAACTCGTTTTTTGAATATAGGAACCGGGCATTACTGATTATAGTTATTTTTTTTTCATTTTTATTTAAGTTCTATAGTTGATTTAATTTTGCATGCTTTACAGCACATAAGGAGGAGGGGGCGGCAATCTTTCGTAGGCCTAGGGCAGCCAACGTATCAAATCCGCCCCTGAAGAGGTAATCACATTTACAGACAGACATCGTAGTTGTTATTAGTACGTCGTTATCGCCTCTGTGGTCTAGCGTCGGACTTGACATCTTGTGATACTGGATTCGACGCCGACGGGGACGAGCAAAAAAACATTACAAAATGAGTATTTTCAATTTGCAAACAAAAACATCGTTTCCTAAATTGGATATGTGCCCGGTTGGCTATAGACTTGCCACCTATCACGTTGGGACTTAGTGTATTCGGTCTAGCTAGGGTTCGATTCCCTGATCGGACGAAAAAAGAAAATTTGTTTTTTCTAATTTTCTACTAAAAAAAAAGTTGCTTCGGATTGGACATGTGCCCGGTTGGCGATAGGGTGGGATTGTGAGACTTAGTGTCTTCGTCTAGTCGTGGGTACCCTGGTTGTGCCTCTGCCTACCTCTTCGGGGATATGGGCGTGAAGATACTCTGATAATTAAAAGAAAGTAACTAACACGTTACACTATTTGTAAATCAAGAACATCTAAACCGTTTTTACTGAAAATTGACGGGGAGGTAATTAAGAACCAGGAGCCAGAGAGGATACTTAATGTCTCGTTTAAAGCAATTCTTTAATTTTTCATAGAAACTAAACGGGTGGAATGAAGTTCGCCGGAATAGCTAAAGCATCATCCAGACGGTTGTAATCACACCCCAATCACGCGTTCCACAAAGGTAACCGTGGTGGAAACTTTGAAACATTTTTTTTATGACATTGGAAGGCAAACAAGCAGACGGATTTCCTGATGGTAAGAAATTCCCGCCACCTAGAGACACCAAAGGTGGTAATGGTGCGTTGCCAACCAGAGGCCGGGATGTTAGGCCTCGAGCAAAAGTAAGTTTACCGGCTACATTACCCTCCGAACCGGAACACGTCATGACGTTATGGCGGCAGGAATAGGTAAGACGGTGGTACCAATCCGGGTGAGTCGCTGCGAAACTCTACCACCTAGTCAGATGTCACGGTGTTAGTGACGGCAAGCCTATGATCGCCTTTTACGAGCTGCCTGGCACAGGAAGGCAGATGGTCTATTCTATAAAGGAGCCCGGACCAACACGGGGGACATATCAAACTTT
The DNA here is from genome assembly GCA_002245505.1 of Calephelis nemesis. Lineage (NCBI taxonomy): Eukaryota > Metazoa > Arthropoda > Insecta > Lepidoptera > Riodinidae > Calephelis > Calephelis nemesis. Next base: position 63,956 of record NJDD01001199.1, on the reverse strand, counting down.
GGCTAAAATCTCTCGTAAATTCCACACGGATGCAAACCAATATTTACAACCAATGTTTTAATCTATGTGGAAATCCTGTAATTACAATATAAACTGCTCCAATTTATAGTGAAAGTGCTTAATATAGTAATATTTTGCGTCAATGTATTTGAGTCGTGTCGGCTATGCAACCTAGCCACAGTATAAATATAGAACAGTATGAAAACTAGGCATAGTTGATAAAATGCTTACCTTCACTCCATTGAAGCAATAAGGTTGTCATGTTATTTATTTATTTTGGTATATTTATTGTTGTGTAGTCCATCAATCGAAGTACACTAACTACGTAGCTTACAAGTGATATAAACAGGTAATCTCGTCGCCGAAACAAATAACGTGACAACTAGCCTTGACGCGTTACTCCCTTCTGCAGCATCGTGAAAACCGCTTAGGCGATTAGCACATGGCGACGCGCACTGCCGCAGTAGGCGGTAAAGATTGTGGCGATGCATAATATAATATGTAGCACAGCATAACCGCGCGGATCGTCGTATGTGCTGGTATTTTATATGACACCATGAATGTCTCATTTAGAGTTCTGTTTCGTAGAAATGAATGAAGACAATATCTTTTTATGTTTTTCAATTTACTCCATAGAAGCCAGATTGTTGCTACTATTTTTGTCAGTGACCTTAATCAAACTGGTCACAACCGCGTTAAATCCATCCCCGCGGGTGTCAATCAAATCCAATCTTCTTTTCGCTTCCGCCCGACGCGGCGGTGAGCGGTGCCGTGTGATAATCGCCTTAGGGGCCTCATCGATTCTTATGTTTGAGTGTGCTATTTTGAAAGTTTGTAGCTTTTCATATTGTTTTATATTTGTACTGTGTAGCGGTGTTAAAGAGGTCATTCTTCATTAAATTAACATATATCCCTATATTTAGATTTTAGATCGATAACTTTGCTGCTTTACAATTTGACGTAAATGAAATGGTGAATTTATATGGGACGGTCTCGGAATCGTTAAGGAAGTTAAAGAAGTTAGGTTATAGTACTACTATTTAAATTATTCGCTTCGGCTTTAAACTTTTTAATCTTTTACACTTTACACTTTATATTTTTTTATTTTTAAATTGGCTGACCTAATCTAAATTTAAGCAAAATGATTAATTTTGTAATTACCACTATTTCTATAGATATCTTTAAAATACATTCGGATTTCCGAATCTTGACGAATATAGCCGAAGCGCATAATTTAAATAGTACTACTATTACTGTTTATTTTTCAAAAGGACTAACATGTTTATTATGTGATTTCAGAATCTGTATCAAACATACCGAAATTAAATATTCGTCTACTCTAAAGAGGAAAAGGACAAGCTTGCAAGTTGCGAGCAATTTGCGAACAACAGCTAATATATCCAATCTCATTTTAGCTACCATAATTATTTTACATACGAAAAAAGAAACAAAAACTTAATTAGTCGAGAAAAATTAACATAACATGATTTTCAGCATTCCAATGAAATTTGAGGTGTACCGGTATAATTTTACTTTATTCGACATGCGATTCACGTAAACCTTTTAATTATGCCAGTCGGCCTCGACGGCTTTGTTCAAATATATGTAGATTTAAGTATTTACTATTAAATTTCATGGTGCTTATACGTGACGTAGACAATGACGATCGATCGTCGTTTTAATCTGCTTTCCGGAAATTGTGAGTTGTTTCGGAATTTGGAAGCTTACTGTTCTTCCGGGAACATTTATTATTTATCGTATCACCTGATCCGTTATACCCAAAATTGTAAATAAAACAAGTGATGTTTCTCAACGTAGCATTATACTAATTTTAAATTGTAAATAAAACAAGGGATGTTTCTAAACGTAGCATTTTACTAATTTTAAATTGTAAATAAAACAAGTGATGTTTCTAAACGTAGCATTATGCAAATTTTAAATCGTAAATAAAACAAGTGATGTTTCTTAACGTAGCATTATAATAATTTATACAGATAGGTATACTCTGTATTGATATTCTGGTATTAAATAATACAAGAATTATAAGAATATTTAATCTAAGTCAATTATAGGGTTCACTAGCGGCTTTGCTCGAGTGCTTAATTACATTTTTAAGAATAGCCCATTGATTATTCTGATGTACAAAATATATTACTGTAAAGTTTTATCCGTTCAGTAGTTTTTGCGTGAAAGAGTATTACTTATATTGATATTTTTCACTTATGTTGACGATCTCTTTAATGATGAGGTCATTAAGGTTAGTAAAAAAAATAATGAAATGAGTTAATGAAATAATTAATGAATGAATGGAATAATGACTTATCTCTAAAAGAGAAGCACTGAAATCGGTTAGATTTTAGCCGAATAATCACAATCAATAAGAAAATCAATAAAAAAACAATCGAATTGAGAACCTCCTCCTTCTACAGAGTCGCTTGAAACTAATAGTAAACACTAATAAAATATTACTATAATAAGAATAGAATAGATTAGGAAAGAAAACTGAAATCACGTAAATCTTATACGACTCATGAGGCACTTGTGACGGGTCCATACAATACTAGATGTTGCCCGCACCGTTGTCCGTTGGGTAATGGTCCCACAGGATCATTTTCAGGATAAAAACTATCCTATGTGTTAATTAAAGTTACCCTCTATGTGTGCGCTATGTGACTGCCAAATTTCATGAAAATCGGTTCAGCACTTTTTGCGTGAAGGAGTAACAAACAAACATACAAACTTCCGCATTCATAATATTAGTAGCATTAAAACTACCATTGTATCGGAATGCGGCTACACTACAGGTTGTAAAAGTTTGAGAACAACGTCCTTAATTATTCCTGCCTTTGTGATTGACGTTGCCATGTTTCTATTCCTGCAGGATCGCTAGAAAACACAATAACCACGAACACTATTAATAAATTAGAATGTATTTCACACATATTTCACCCATTTTGCAAACGCCTCTATGGTCTAGTCCAGTTGTTGGACTTGACTACCTGAATATATCCCGGGTTCGAATCCCGGGTCAAGCAACAAAAGAAATTGGGTTAAAAAATAAATACGATAAAAAAAACGTTGCTCGGGATTGGATATGTGCCCGGTTGGCGATAGGCTTGCCACCTACCACATTGTGGGGCTTAGTGTATTCGGCTAGTAGTGGGTGCCTGGTTGTGCCTTTGCCTACATCTTCGGAGATATGGGCGTGAAGATATTTTAAATAATAAAACAACAATTTATTAACAAAAACAAAATGCCAACAGAAACGACATTACACACATTTTTTGCAGGAATATTAAATTTTGTTGGACCTGCGTCATTGTCAGCTTATAAATTAAAAGTGACGTGTGGCTGTTCGTCACTGGCGTAGTGATACCTGCGGTATTATTTTAATTAGTGGCCAGTGATTTTGAGATTACTGCTGATATTATACTTTTAAATAATCGAAGCATTTTGATATCCCCAAAGTATACATACCCCAAAAGATTTATCACCATTAGGGCACTTATGACTAGCCGACGATACTCGAAATGCCACAATGTAATAGGAAGCCTATCGCCAATCGAGCACATATCCAATCCCGGCCAATGTTATTTTTCATTAGAAATTTAAAAAAACCACTTCTTTTTTGCCCGATCCAGAGATCGACCCAGGATCTGATGAAGTCAAGTATTCGAGTCCACAGAGGTTTATAGTAGGTGCCGAGAAGATTTTTTATATAACAAAATAGCGAGAAAGCAGATAGTTTTAATAACGCAGCTGCAACATAAATGGTGTCTATAGTTGACGGTTACCTTTTAAAATCAAGGGAGTTGCTGCTGCTGGTTTGTATAAATAATTTCTCACGTTTAACGATGGTCGAGTTATGACTTAATTTTTTGAAATTAGAAGATGTTAACTACGGATACATTACCTTTTGTCGTCATTCGTATGTAGGGGTTTTGAATGAAAAATGAAAAAAAAAATCTAGAAAATTTCTTACAATGTTCCTTTTAAATCCATGTGAGCAATCGAAATAACTTTTAAGTTTAGTAAAGAGTTTAGAAAATATTAAAAACTTTAATCAAATATTAATCAATGAAACCCCATAAACAGTTAGCAATAAAACAAACTAGCATTTTTATGTCATGTGAATAAACTTTTTACTAAATTAACATTTTCCGGTCAGCAACGAGAAGTGGGTGCTATATTAATCGTAACGTGTTTTTCTATAGAAGAAATTTATTCGTTAGTAAAATATTAAAAATAAGTCAGTTTTTCTATGAAATATTATTTAAAGTTTTTGCACGACTCCAAAAATTCAAGGGTTTTTAATTAATTTTTATGTTTTTTTCGAAATTACTCTTTTCGTTGCGGATGAATTTTGATAATTATTATTTTATTAAGGTATTTTATATAGATCAAGATCTCACACTTGTTTATTAAAAATACTTTATACGAGTCATACTTTTTTGTTATTTTTTTTACTAATTGTTGTTGATAATGAAATTGGAGTCGCTTTTTTGCAGTTCTACTGTTTTATTAAGTTAAAAAAATGAATTCCTAAAAGTATCCCTGAAAAAAATATTTAGAAATTAATTAATTTATCTATATATCTAGATATAGACTACAGGGCCATGGCAAAAATAGATGGGTCATATGAACCATCACGTGACGTGTACAGGACGATATATAATGCGTATGAGATGCCGTCTCATGAATGAGGGATGATCTCGGATCGCTAGACCACAGAGGTTTAAAGTAGGTTCCGAGAAGTTTTTTTATATTACAAAATAGCGAGAAAGCAGATGGTTTTCTTAAAATCAAGGGAGTTGCTGCTGCTGGTTCGCTATCATATAAAGAACTTTTCAGATTTAACGATGGCCGGATGTTGACGTAATTTTTCGAAATTGGAAGATATTTAGGCTACTTACACATTAACTTTTGTCGTCATTTAGTGGTAATGGTTCGTGTTGGTGGTTTATAAAAATTGAAAAACTTTTCTGGAAAATTTGTTACCATTATCCTTTCAATTTCCCGTGGGCAATCGAGATAATTTTTACGTATAGAAAAGAGTTTAGATATAAAAAAAAACTTTCATCAAATATTAGCATCATCACGCCTATATTCCCGAATAGTATCTTCGGCTAGTCTTTTCTTGTTTCTCTGTCTATCTATTCGAGGATGCGGGCGTGAAGATACTTTTATTTCTATTATTTATGTTTTTTACCAATACTCGTTCAAACCAACAGAGCTTTTATCCGCGCTAAAATGCATTCGTATTCAGTTTTTGTATTTCCTGCAAAACATATTTGCATGGAACTGGATATGTGTCTAATTTATGGATAGCTTTGTCTATCAATTATGAAATCTGCCACTGGGAAAGCGTGGATCAGTTTACGAGGACGTATACATTTTGTGGTAGATATCTAAAACTCGAATGACGAAACCTAGATTATCTAGTGTATTTCGAACAACTTTTTGGAGGGCTACCAAGCATATTTAACTGACTTCGAAAAAGGGAGAGGTTCTATTTTTTTTGGCATCTGTCGCGGTCCAGGTATTGTACTTGACTGCATGAGGTGCCCGGTTTGATTCCCGGGTCGGGCAACAAAAAGAAAAATTTAGTTTTTCCAATATTCTCTTAAAAAAAATGTTGCTTGAGATTAGATGTGTGCCCGATTGGCAATAGGCTTGCCTAATATCACATTTTAGGGCTTAGTGTCTTCATCTAGTCGTGGGTGCCCTGGTTGTGCCTCTGCCTATGTCTTCCGGGATATGGCCGTGAAGATACTTTTTGTTCTATTTTTCATGTATGTTAATCAATTACTCCGTTATTGCTGAACTAATACAAAAATTTGTTTGAAGGACATTTGATCCTACTGCCACCAAGTCTAAATCTGATGACGGATATATAACTGAGATAAATCGAATAAATGTTCGAGTACTTAGATGATTTAAATATTGAAATCAAATAAATTTTTTTTGGAGTTTCACTGCACATAAACCATTTATGTAAGATGATACCATCAAGAAAGCCATGTACCAATTCTCTATTAAATCATATTAAAACTAGCTGTCCGGGGAACTTCGTTTCACCCGTTCAATATGTATGAGAAGAATTAAAATATTTTCTTTCCTAGTTTTCTCACAGTTTTTCACTTTTCCATATTTTCTATATCTTTTAAATCTTCCCTGGACTTGAACAAATAATTCGAAACCAAGATAAGCCAAATCGGTTCAGCCGTTCTCGAGTTTTAGCAAGACAACCGAACAGCAATTGATTTAATATATAAGTAGGTACTAGCCGACGCAGTAAACTCCGTATCGCTTGACATTAACAGCTATTACATAATATTTGACGCTCCAATGGTAGCGCAGTCTGCCGGATCCAATGTATAACACGACATCAACGACTAATTACAAATAAAATAATAGTTAACAAACATTTCCCAGTTGACCAAATTGACAATCTAAACCTTTCTCAAATCCCCTTGAACACAAACAAAAAAAATCATCAAAATCGCTCCAGTCGTATAGAAGGAGTTCAGTGACAAACACACGAACACAAGAATTATATATGTTAAGATAATAGATACCCGTCACCTGTATATCAAACAACTACAAGTGGCGTTTCTCGATTAGACCCATAAAAATATATCAACACATCGTATTTGACACAGTCTTAAGCAATTGTCAGATATCGCTAGAGATCATGGATTGTATGCATGAATTTAAGCTGTATATATGCATGAGGATGGAGGCCGACAGTGCATTAAGGCGCTTGTAGACGGCTATTGAGTCTACGTCTTCGAGTAGTTTGTCGACATCGAAATAGAATCGTGTAAAGCCTTTATGCGACAAAGTACAAATCGCTGTATGAACATTTATATAAAAGTTACAGAGGTAGTAACTTTTAGTACAATTTTTTGCTAGCTGGTAACACTATTGATTTTTTTCGTTCTATTGAGTCTAAGTCTTCGAGTAGTTCGTCTGCATCGAAATAGAATTATGTAAGGTTTTTATGTAACAAAGTACAAATGGTTGTATGAACATTAATACAAAAGTTACAGAGGTAGTAACATTTAGTTCAATTTTTATAGCTGGTAACCCTACCAGGGTATACTTCTGCACAATACTCTATAAACACTGGTCCTGTTGATATCGAACCATACAATTTATACTCTCCTCGTGCCAACTGCCAGGCAGTAAAGGAAATTCAACACAGAAGACCGGAATAACATTTAGTTACACCGGAGTTTAACAATTAGTTTTCAGTAACAATTTTAGTTGTTTTTTAAATTTTTAAGTGAAAGTGAAGAAAACATTGAAAACTTTACGGTAATTGATTTAGTGTAAGAATGTATGTAACTACAAAATATATTACAAAAATGAATAGCTGAATGTGTTGGTAAGCGCATAACTTCCTGACGACTGGACCGATTTGGCTATTTTTTTTGTGTTAGTTATTGTCAGGAGAAGAGAAAAACTGATTAGTAAAACTGGGAAAATTGCTGGTTGTGGAAAAAATAATACTTATTTTAAATAATGCTTATTTTTTCCGTACAAAACTGAACAGGTGGAAAGAAATTCGCCGAAACCGCTAGTTTATAAAATAAAAAATAATTGCTAAATGTGTTGCTAAGCGCATAACTTCCAAATGACTAATCCGATTTGGATAATTCTTTTTTGTTTTGATGTTTATTATCAAAAGAAGGTTTTTATTAAGAGAAAACCCAGGAATATTGCAGAGAAAATGGGAAAATAATACTGTATTGTTTCCTATAGAAAACTGAACGGGTGGAATGAAGTTCGCCGGATCAGCTAGTAAGTAATACAAAAAATATATTTTTGTGACAATTTTTCATTTGTAAGGGCTATTCCCAACAATAGCCTTGAGAAGAATTTAATCTATCAAATAGGCTCAATCGTGATAGAGTGAAAAGGGGTTTAGTAGTTCCTACAATCACCTTCCGGTTCCATTATATCAACCATCATGTCATAATCATTAGATATTTTCCATCGTCGGCGCTTGCTAGAACTTTCAAATGTTCACTTACGGCCAATATTAACAATCAATACTAATCCAAAACTCGCAGTCCAAGATTGATATTTTGATCCATTTTTATGTTATCGTTTGCCAATAACATATCTGTGGACTGGATAAGTATGGCAATTAGGTATGAGATAGGCCGGCAGATACGCAGCTATCTAGATTGCTTTAAATCCATTAGATTGAGATACATTATTAACATTGGCCGTAAAACTACGTTTTAAATTCTATCCCTTATGATCTATAAGTGAAACCGGTAGGCTATTTATAAAATAATAAATTGTAAGTGACACGTAAAACAGTTTTTTTATGATATTGGAAGGCAAACAAACAGACGGATTTCTTGATTGTAAGAAATTCACGTCACCTAGGGACACCAAAAGTGGTAATGGTGCGTTGCCAACCTAATGCCGGAATGTTAGGCATCGAGCAAAAGTAAGTTTAGCGGCCGACCTCTAAACCTTACCCTCCAAACCGAAACACGTCATGGCGTTATGGCGGCAGAATTAGGTAAGGCAGTGGTACCAATCCGGGCGAGTCGCTGCCATACTCTACCGTTTACCATACCGTTACAGTACAAGTGTTTCTTCATTTAGACCGCCTCGTTGATCGAGTGGCTAGCGTATACGCCTAACTTTATCGACTCACCGCGAGGCTCGGGTTCGATTCCCGACGGGGGCAGACATTTGTGTGATAAACATTTAGATATCTGTATTTCCGGGTCTGGGTGTTTATTAAATATATTCTGGTATCTATTTAAGTATTTCTATGTATTAGAATCTTTGGCTAACACCCATAACACAAGCATATGATGTGCTTACTTTGGGGTTAGATTCAATTTTTGTGAGTTGTCCAGGGATATTTATTTTTTTATTATTTATTTATTTAAAAATATGAATGTCATAATCAATTTGCATTTTTGTCAGATGTACACAATACACACATGCTAAACTCAGCTCAACCTGTAACTTAGAAGAGGATGAAATTAAACTTGGAAGATTCCTCCCAAATAAACATACATATGTATAAGTACGTAGCAAGTTAAATAAAAGCTTGTAAAATAGGTTTCTATAAGTTTTCGCAAAAGGTAAAACAAGTTCCAGGTTGGCAGAGTGCCATTAACGTTTTTGGTTCAGGCCGCGTATTTGGTTTAAGTTTCTACATTCCTGTTTTTTGGAATTTGTAGAAAGGGTGACCTGTTTTAATTACTATCTTTACGCCCATATCCCGGAAGAGTTAGTTAGAGATACAACCAGGGCACCGACGATTAGTAAGCTTACCAGCAGGAAATCCAACTGATTGTTTATATTCCAATATTTTATTTAAATAGATAATAAAAAATGTATCTTCTCGTCCACATTCCCGAGTGGTTCAGCAGATGCACAGAATTGTGACTTAAAAATAGATAAAACATTAATTAACGCCAATGAAAGCGTCTGTAAGTCCCACTATGTGATAGGTGGAAAGCCTATCGCCAACTGGGCACATATCCTAACCTGGGCAACATTATTTTTATAAGAAAATATGCATTTTCTATTTTTTCGTTGCCCAACCCGGGAGTCGAACCCGGGATGTCAAGAAGTCAAGTCCGATGTCATTATTCAACCGTGTTTCAATTATTTTTGGAAACATCTTCAAACTTTACAATTTTTATACAAGTACAGTAATTTTTGAAGAAAGACATAATAAGTTCTTACCCTAAATATAAAGAGAGAATATATGACTTTAAACCTAAATCGTCGCGTAATATGAACCTTTTTAATTATTCCTACGGGATACTCATGATATCTTTTTATTTTATCTGTCGATATTTTGGCCTAGTTGCACATTAGACCGTGGTACGTTATATTTTCATTTTGTCCACAAATAAAACAAAATTATATCGTGAATATGCCGTATAAATAATTAAAAAAATTAAATATGTCGCCCACAATAACTTGTAAATATAAAAATGTCTATCAATTAAAATATACTTAATCTCAGTTGTTCAAATATTTTTACTCATCGTTCTCAATTTCCATATAATGAATTTTCGTATTAAATTAAAATTTAACGAATAAATATGGCAACATTTTAATAAATGGCCTTCCGGCCTGCTTATTGCTGTTGTAATCTGTTGATCCATTAAGCCTTGTCAAGTAGGTGACTTCAGCTTTTCTACGGATTTATTTTGATTTGCAGTTAAATTAAAATGAATAATTTAATTTTATTGAAGCATTTTCTTCAAACTTCAAATATCTGGCATAATATAATAAAATTAAAAAGACATTTTAATTTGTACACTTTTACAATGATTGGGATGAATTTTCAAAATTAAAAAAAAAAACAAAAAAAACAGCTAAAGCAGTAATTGAACTCGTAGCCTCCATTTCTAACCAAAGAAGTCGGAGATTATGGGTTAACTAAACGAATAAGAAAATTTCCTTTATGTTGTTACTTGGAAGAAGAACATTATCAGTAAATAAGTTCTCTTAAATGCTAACAATGTAGGAATGTGGGGACCCTAATGGGTTGCTAGTGGAATAATTCAGATTCCACCATTTAGGTTCCTCTTAATTTAATATTGTCTATTCAAATAATACAAATAAATAAAATTGCAGTGTCTCTGTTTGTATTGTTAACATAACCGCTCTAACATACTATTTGCATTAGACTTTTCTTGCTTATTCTAAATTCAAACACTACCTATAATTAAAACAAGCTTCTGCTTTTAGGATGATTTATTTTATCTATCACTAGATGCATTTTTATATTTTTAAGAGCGTATCTCGCTAAATATTGTTCCATACTCTAGGGTTGCTTGGAAGAGAATGCTAGCTTGGCGACAAGGCCGCCTTTGTAAATCTTTTAGTTAAAGTTATATTTGATGTATTTGTATTTTTTCTGTATTTTGTACAAAATAAAGAGTTTTGTATTACATTTTACCAATACCGAAAAAGCTTTTTTTTACCATTATTGTGTCTGGTTGTTCCAACAATAGCTGGGCAGATGTAGAGCGGACTTTCATTGGTAGGTGGCTAATTTAATAAGGCTAAAATTTTTTTGTTTTTTACTTTTTTATTCAAAGCATTTTTGATAAACTTGATGCAGATGAAGACGCAGGGACAGTAAGTTAATTATATATTGGATTCTTAACGAATAAGACTTAATAGTTGAGTGGAAAATTATCCGACAATGTTCAGTATCTATTAATAATAGATTTTTATATAAAACCTGCGATGAAACTTTTGGCTTAGGAAAAGTGGAAATTGAGTCAACAAATGTACTGTGATGTTAAAAAAAACAACTTTTCGTAGTTATTTTTTGTACAGTAACTTTGTTAAGACGTACTAAATATTGTTTAAAAGTTTTGCGATTTGGTATTTTTTTAAAGATTGTTCATAATTTTGAGGTGGCATCATATGAATTTTATCAAAGTTTTTAAGTTAAATTCAATGAATCTATTTTATAGTAGCACGAAATCTCATCGACCGTACAGGAAATGTTTATTGGAATTATGACCTACCTTCCCAAAAAAAATAACCACTGAAATTTTTTCATCACTAGCCAAGTAATAGCGTAATAAACATATAAAAACACCACCATCTGCCTTTCTAGCCAGGCAGCTCGTAAAAGGCGAGCATAGGCTTATCATCACTAACACCGTGACATCTGACTAGGTGGTAGAGTTTCGCAGCGACTCGCCCGGATTGGTACCACCGCCTTACATATTCCTGCCGCCTTTTTGGGTCAGTTAAAAAAAATCCGTATGTGTTGATCATCGCTCTCAAGAAATTGTGAAACAATTTTACAAATTTTTATTTGTTGTGATAATTATTATTAGGAGACTGTTCATTAATGAAAGAAAAAAATAAAAGTAGCGTAACAATAGAAAATTTCATATTTCAATATCCATAGTTCAGAGAGTACAACTTCTATCAGGTCAGCTAGTGTTGTTTGTAGTAAAAAAAAAACATTACTAAAAAAATAAGTAAATGATAGAGTTCAAAAGCTCGCCTGAATTGACCACCGCCTTATCTGTTTCCGCTCGACGTCATTTCCGACGTCATAGTACGTCAGTGTTTTCTATTGTTGTTGTAGTCGTTTGTCGCTGCTTAGGATAACTAGTAGACAATGTAAACATGGTCTAAGATCCCGACCATAAGATAGTGTCGTAGCATTAATAGTGCCTTAAATCGACGGGTTCTCTCGTACCAACATGAAAGCTACCCTATAAAGTTATTTTTTTTTTGTTTTTTTCCAGATTTTTTAAGTTAGTTTTCTAAATAAATAAGTAGTCTTTAAAAAAATAACTATCATTTCCAAATTTTGGGGATTGGATAAGTGCCTAGTTTGCGATAGCTTTGACACCTATCACATTGTGGACGGCTTATTTTCGTCTAATCATGGGTATCCTAGTTACAACCAGGGTACACCTCTAGAGAGCTCAGTAAGCAGAGGTACACCTCTGCTTACTTCTCCGGGGATACTGAAGTGAAGACACAATTTTTCAGGTTCATAACCACGCCGAAACGAAATCGAAAGATGTTCAAGATATAGAAACATATCACGTTGGAAACGCAAGTATGCGTTGGCTTTGAAATAAAAATTGAAAAACTTTTCCAGAAAGTTCCATGAAGTTTCTTTCGCCACCTCACGCGATTGCGTGTTGTGGAAAAGGCACAACAATTATTAAAGCCGAATGACCCTCACTTACTCCAGAGCCGCACGCAAATGTTTAAAAACTTGACTTAATGAGCTTGTTTCGTATCGAAGCCGCTACCAAAATATTCTCCGGCCTTCGGTAATTAAGTATAGGGTTAAGTATATTTATGGAGGCTTTCTTTAACTTTAATATACAACATTCAATTTGTATTAATAATACGAACCCAATAATTAAGCGCAATAAAACTGCAAGAACCTATTTTAACTTTGTAGAATAGACTAGAATGTAGAATAGAATAGCCTAAATTTGTAGAATGCCTTCCTGCCAGGCAACTCGTAAAAGGCGAGCATAGGCTTTCCATCACTAACACCGTGATAATTTACTACGTAGTAGAGTTTCGCAGCAACTCGCCCGTATTGGTACCACCGCCTTACCTATTCCTGCCGCCATAATGTCCAATGCTTACATTTGACGTGTTCCGGTTCGGAGGGTGAGATAGCCTGTAAACTAACTTTTGCCCGAGGCCTATCATCCCAGCCTCGGGTTGGCAACGCACTATTACCACCTTTGGTGTCTCTAGGCGGCGTGAGTTCTTACCATTAGGCAATCCGTCTGCTTGTTTGCCTTCCATTATTACAAAAAAAACTATTTCATTGGTTACCGGGTCGCGATTTGGTAATTTTATTTTCGAATAATAACAAAACGGTTTCGAAATGTTCCCACATAAATTTTATCAATATCCTACTAATAGTTTTTGTGTTATAATTGAATGAAATGATAATTGGTGAGGTTATCAATGAAAAAAAAAAGTATCTTCACGCCCATATCGCCGAAGTGGTAGGCAGAAACACAACTAGAGCATCCACGACTAGCTGAAGACACTAGGTCCCACAGTGACAGTGACTGTCGCCAACCGGGCTAATATGCAATCCCGAGCAAATTTTTTTAGAAGGGAATTGGAAATACCACATTTACTTTTTGTTACCCGACCCAGGAATCGAACCCGGGCCCTCATGCACTCAAGTCCGACAACTAAACCGCTAGACCACAGAGGCGATTAACAAAAAAATATGCATTATTTAGTATTACTTAAAAACCGGTCGGATAATGATAAAATGAATATTGGATCATCTTGAAATCAAGACGTTTCTTTCTAAAAATAACCACCAAAATTGTTTGATTATTGGCTGAGTCATCGCGTATTAAACATATAAAAAAATAAAAAGTAATAGTCGAATTTAGTCCTTTTTAGACCTCCTTTTTCGAGTCGGTAAAATATTTGTGTTAGTTTGTCCTTTGACAAAATCTTTATGAAATCTTTTGAAATGCTTAAATTTTAAATAGATAAAATATTAAAACATATCTTTTTTTCAAATGACACTTATATTTTTCCACGATGCACTTTATTTCACACTTGATATTACAATTGAGCCTACCGGTGTCACCTACGTCAGTGGTTTTCAAGTAAAGATCTCAGAAGTAAATCTCCTTTATTTCTAAAGTTCAGCATTTCATTGTTAGCTGCCGACCTACAAAGTGTAAAATAAAGTGTGTTCTATTTGAAAGGTATGTACACAGTGGAATTCCTGCAAGTGCAGACAATGAAGTGTATTAACTCTATAAAGGTGAATGGTTCGACACTGTTTTCATTCTAAAGTAAATAATTAATCGATAATTCTAAATCTTTAATTAATTTATTCATTTACTTTTATTAAAAAAAATATTTTAGTGTATATTTTATTTTAAATCTTTATTTCCGTTTTATACAAAAAAAATTGTGTGTGTGTACTTATGTACACGCGTTAGAAGTTATACTTCTTCGGCGTAATAAGATAAAAATCTTTTTAAAAATTTTATCTTTTGCCTTATTTTACATTTGTAGACAAAATGACACTAACCATAGAAAAAAGGTATTTAATACCTTAAAAGTTTTATTATAAGTGCGCGCGCATCATGTCGGTTTTTCGTGACGGTGTGCGCGCGCATCGTAAAAATTTACCCTCATCATTTTTTCCTAACGCGCCAAAAGAAGTATAACTTCAAAAATGCCAAGTCTTTATCAGAGTAGGTAGAGTGTATCAAGTGGCGTTAAGATAAGCAGGTAAGTAAATAAGTAAGAAAGTAATAATTAAGCTCAGAAAAACAGCAAAAACAAGCTCAACTATTTCACGTCTTAATTTGATCATTCTTTTTTTGATAGATAGCAAATGATTCCCATAAAAATTTATTCAACATTCTACAAGTGATTTTGAAGTTATACTTAATAATGCCTACTTTTTTTATTATACGAGGGTCAAACTGAAAGTTCTTAGAAAATCAAAAACTAAGCATTCTAGCAAGTTATTAGTTTTATTATAACTTTTCAAACACTTCGGAAGGAAACACACACTGAGCAGACTGTCTTTTGGTTTCCGGATCATAACAGTAACTCCAGCTTTCGTCACCCGTTAGTATGTCGAACACAGCATTTGAGTCACCTCCGTTAAATTTTTGGATCATTTCTCGGCACCAATCAACACGGCGGAGTTTTTGAGCCTCCGTCAAATTATGCGGTATCCAGCGGGCACAAAGCTTCCTGACCGCTAAATGTTCATGGAGGATTTTGTGCACTTGACTCATACCTATGCCTAGACTTGTCCGAATCTGCTGGTAGGTCACACTTTTGTCAGTCTCTATCATACGCCGCACAACACTGATATTGTCTTCAGTCGTCGCTGTAGAAGGCCATCTATCACGCAAATCATCGGTGAGATTAGTTCGACCACGTTTGAATTCATTAAACCAGTTGTAAACTGTGGCACGAGATGGGGCTTCATCGTGAAAAGCCAATCGAAGTCTATCGTAACTTTCTTGTTGACTTATATGACATCGAAAGTCATAAAAAATCATTGCACGAAAATTTTCTCGGCTTAAATTCATTCTGACGTGCACAGACAATTTTCAATTTGCCGCCAAATCGTAAAACAAATGACAAATGAATGAAATGTATACTCAATATTATTGATAAAGAGTTCTATTTTCAAAATTTAAACTTATTTTTTTAATATAATGCTTTTAAGTTGCCAGTTCTAAAAACTTTCAGTTTGGCCCTCGTACGTTGGCGACTACACCATTGATGATTCGAATTGCTGCAAAAATGCTATACGACAAATGGGACCACTGGGGTTTTTTTTCTCGCTGCCTAGAGACACCAAAGGCGGTAATGGTGCGTTGCCAACCAGAGGCCGGGATGTTAGGCCTCGAGCAAAAGTAAGTTCACCGGCTACCTTACCCTCCGAACCGAAACACGTTATGACGTTATGGCGGCAGAAATATGTAAGGCGGTGGTACCAAACCGGAAGAGTCGCTGCGAAACTCTACCAGCTAGTCAGATATCACGGTGTTAGTGACGGCAAGCCTATGGTCGCCTTTTACGAGCTGCCTGGCAGGAAGGCAGATGGTCTATTCTGCAAAGGAGCCCGGACCAACACGGGGAAAAATTATCACCTATCACCTATCTTTCTAAAAAAGGTATCACCTATCTTTCTAAAAAACCATGACATCGGTTGTCTATTGGCCAAGAAAGTTAATTTAATCAACTTTATTTTATTTATTTAAGTATGCGCTATTAACTCATTAGCCACATCAACAAAAAATGTGGTTTTTCCAATTTTCTTATATAAAAAATGTTGCTCAGGATTGGATACGTGCTCGATTGGCGATAGGCTTGCCACCTGTCACATTGTAGGACTTAGTGTCTTCGGCTAGTCGTGGGTGACCTTGTTATGCCTCTTCTTTCCTGTTCAGGGATATGGGCGTGAATATACTTTAGTTTGAAGATAGTTCATATATAAAAATGAATCCCCATTTCACGTGGTCATAGTATAACGCCTGATCGGATGGACCAATTTAGCTAATTCTTTTTTGCGTTGCGTTGGTTATTATCAGAAGGTTTTAATGAAAAATAAAAATGTGTGCGTGTACTAGCGTACACTCGTAAGAAGTGAAGAAGTGAAACTTCTTTATGACGTTATTTTTCAAAAAATAATTTACTATATGCAACTTTACAGAAATTGGTTAAATAAATTTTATCGCCAATCCCTACTCCGCTGGAGAAAGTATACTTCGAATCACGCGTGGTAGGGATAAGAACAAAGATGCCGCGTAACGGAAAAATGTTTCGCCTAACGAAAAAATGTTTTACTAATTTTTTTTCCAACCCCGATAAAGAAGTTTCACTTCAAAACCAGGTTTGATGATACTTTTGATACTTTTTTAAGTATGAGTCAATAGCCACTAGTCAGATAGTGCTAAAATTTAAACCGACTCGGATTCATAAAATCATAACCTGTCTTTCCAAATAAAGAAACATCAAAATCAGTTCATTATTGGTCGATCCGTTACAAAATCAAACTCTATTTGAGAACCTCCTCTTTTTGAAATCAAAAACAACTTGAGTCCTCTCTCAAATACCAAAGTTAAATATAAAATAAAGTGAAATCTTGATTTCCGCAACACAATTTTCTAGACGAAACTTCTCATTTCAGGCTAAGTAAAAATACATTTAAACGGTATAATTTCCCCGCCATAAATGGATCATATCACAGCGAGCTTTCATAAAGTTTTGATTACACTTGCTGTATTATAACCAACAATTTCTTCAAACGAAGTTGTATTTGTTTCCATAGAGTAAGATGGATGCTAGAAAATTAAATTAATTTTCAACTTCTACATCGTTGTTATACTTTGTTATTAAAAGTATAATTATTTAAGAAAGTTTGTGAAAGTGTCTCCGTTTTAGTAGTTAACTTGGGTAATTATTGTGAAATAAGTTACCATTTTGTGACGGTGTACCTTACTTCTGAAAGCTTTTGAAGATATTATGTTTGTAAATGAATGCAATTTATAAGTAAATGCACTTTTAATATTAATGAATGAATGAATGAATACAC
This sequence comes from Calephelis nemesis, assembly GCA_002245505.1. Lineage (NCBI taxonomy): Eukaryota > Metazoa > Arthropoda > Insecta > Lepidoptera > Riodinidae > Calephelis > Calephelis nemesis. The sequence goes on along the minus strand of NJDD01001199.1, from coordinate 46,348 downwards.
TTCATTATGCACCAAAATTTACAAAAAAAATACACAATTTTTCACTTATAATAAAAATACTACTTCACTTATAATAAATAAATATTACTTGTAATAATAATAAATGCATTGTTTATGTGAAAAAAATTAGCTTTTTGCTTCGTCTCGGGTTAAGAAAAAAATAATTGAAATGGAATATTATGGGAACAATATTTAATTATAAATTAAAATAAATATTAAAAGCTAAGTGAAATATTTTAAAATTTACCTTGAATAAATTTGTTGATTTGACAGATCTTATACAAAATTGTAATATGTGTTAAAAATATCTGCAGTAAATAAAGACAAAACAGAATTTCATAATTCTTATCTCTCTATTTACGTATGTGATTATTAACTCGAAAAGAAGAAACTACTATACAGGTTATGGTGGAGTTTGACTCTTTGATAGATACAGATTTTACTTAAAATTTGTATCTCTTAAAAAATTATCAGTTTGGAGAACCAATTCAAAAAAATAAAGTATTGTACAATTCAAATTTTTTTTACACACACATTTTCTATTTTTTTGTTGCCCGGCCGATCGGACCTGGGACCTCAAGAAGTCAAGTCCGACGCCGGACCGCTAGACCACAGAGGCAAAAATTATAATAATGAGATAAAAACAATTATTGATTAATATGAAAATTGTTTATTTGCACTCCACAAACTAAAAAAATGGTAAAACATGTTGGTCTAATCAATTACCGCCTCGTTACTCGAGTGGCTAGCGTATACGTCTAACTACACCGATAAACCGCGAGGCTCGGGTTCGATACCCGACGGGGGCAGGCATTTGTGTGATGTACATTTAGATGTCTGTATTTCCGGGTCTGGGTGTTTATCAAATTTATTCTGCTATCTATTTAAGTATTTCTATGTATTTTAATCGTTGACTAATATCCATAATACAAGCATATATAATTTGCTTACTTTGGGGTTAGATTCATTTTGTGTAACTTGTCCAGGTATATTTTATTATTATTTATTTATTTTGAAACACTTTTTAACACATAATCCGCAAAATTATTTTTAGAGACGTAACCTCGCACCACGTTCCCCATTTATTTCGTTTTTGAATCTTCATTTCATTAAGTGTTAAACACTAATAATAAAAAATTTATGGGTGGTTAAACTTTGTACATAACCCAACAGTGTTGCAAGCACAATAAACATTTACGCGGGCGCGAGCAAGCTGCCCGTATCCTACATTTTTAATTCAGGTTCCAAAAAAGTACTTACGTAATAAAATAAGGGAGTTTTACATCAAGTCATTTGTATTAATGAGGAAGGTTAAAATATTTTGATACTAGTTTTAAATGTGTTGGAGAAATGAAAAAAATGGGTTTTCCTGGACCATAATCTATAATATAAAAATGAATCGCTAAATGTGTTGGTAAGCGCATAATTTCCGAACGACTGGACTGATTTGGCTAATTCCTTTTTTGTGTTCGTTATTATTAGGAGAAGGTTTTTATATAGAAAAAACCGGGAAAGTTGCAGGGAAAATATGAAAAATTATACTTTATTATTTTCCATACCGAACGGGTGGAACGAAGTTCGCCGGGACAGCTACTAATAAATAAATATTCCTGGACAAGTTAAACAAATTGAATCTAACCCCAGAATAAGCAAATTACATGCTTGTGTTGGTCAACGATACTAATACATAGAAATACTAAAATAGATACCAGAATAAATGTAATAAACACTGGGAGCCTTGCGGTTGGTCGATTTAGTTAGGCGTATACGTTAGCCACTCAACCAACGAGGTGGTCAACTATTTTCTAATTCTGATTCTTCGGTATTACGTAAAATAGTTATTTGTTGACTGTACGGAGGGAGTTTGTTCCATAAAGGAGCAGGTCTTAGAGACATAAAACGGAAAGCTATCACCCTAACGAACATGTAGAGTAAGTATAACAGTTTATTGTAGAATGTTGAACGAAGTCCACACAAGTTCTGCTCATTCCATTGTTGCAAACCACAAAGTTATAACTAAAGGAAGGCTAGGATGTGAAGACTAGGATATGAGAACTTGGAGAAATGTATGCGTCATCACTACATAGTATAAAACAAAGTTGCGTTCGCTGTCCATATGTCCATAAGTATGCTTAAATCTTTCAAACTACGCAACGGATTTTGATGTGGTTTTTTTTACTAGATAAAGTGTTTAAAGAGGAAGGTTTATATTTATATTTCATAAGCAAGTGAAACCGGGGCGGGCCGCCAATCAAGTCTAAATTAAAAACCCCTTCACAGATCTTGATACAACTAATATGGTCCCGTGGAATTAAGACCTGTTTTAAAAAACCGTTACAATTTTGTAACATTAACAATGTAACGGTTCTCATAAACGATATCCCTTTAAAAACCTTTTTACTGAATTAAAAGTATTTCGGTAATTGGTCTTTATTATGTAAACTATTGAATACTCATTTCGTATAATGTAAAATATCTGTACTAAAAACAACATTTAATGGGTTGTTAAACTTTATTCCGGAGCCACAGTTTTGTATGGGCAGTAAACAGAGCGGCATATTGCGGTCGCGGGCAAACTGCCCGTAACATTTTTTGACTCAGTTTAAAAAAACTACGCAAAGTAATTTGAACAAATGAGAAAAAATATTTACAAGGATTGGAAGTTCTAAAATGGTGTACCTTGTTGTCTTCAAATAAAGTGATAAAAATGTTTTATCCTTGCACGTGCCTCTGTCCCTCTTTAAAGGCTAACAACATGTATATCCATGTATTATATTGCAAAAGTTTATCTTTTATGCTTTTAAAGCTTAATCGCTATATCGATTTTGATGGAATTTAATATGCATTAAGTTAAGACTCAAGTTTATCAAAAAAAATTAACAACCTAAGTGAAAGTTTGTATGAAAATCGTGTTGAAGTTAAACAAAGCTGCTGTCTGAAATATTCTTCGAAGACGCGAGTACCTAGCTAGTATTATTTACGCTTCGTAATACGCCGATAGTATAACGAACGAACGAAAGAGAGAACCGTTTCCTAAATACATAATAGATGTAACTGGTGTGAAATGCTCCTGGCTTCTCTACCTTCCAGGGCGTGAGTATGGCAAGGTCTGAAGACATGACAGCAGGAATAGGTTAGATGGGGAACAACATAACTAATGAAATATTTTAGTAACATAAAATACTGGATAATTTTAGTCATATGGTTGTCGTGGAAAAAATATCTAAAAAATTAGAAAGGATTCGTTTTGGATCAATGACTGCATGCTTTGACCTATTTGAATAACCTTTGGGAATCTCGAAACTATAGGAAAGAGTTTAAAAGATTGAATAGATTTTTAAACTCAGGCCCACATGACGAATAGCAAAAAGTCTGTGCGACCGACTCGCCAGTTAAGTCCACGGTTTTCACGCCTACGAGGTTATAGCGGGAAAATTCTGCTACGCGGTACGAACTACGCGGTACGAGCTATGGCTGTAGTATTTCCCCGTAACTTGAGTGTAAAATTAGGGCTTATCGATTTAGGACTGGGCCTGTAGGGTTAGAAACTTGGCTCTAAGCGAGATCTGATTACTTTTTGACAGTGCGAGCTACGAGTACGAGTATATGGTCTCGTCTTGGTAACTTAAATGTTACCAAGACGAGTTGTTGAATGAAAACCATGAAATGTTTTTGTGGGATTTGGTTTTTTAGAACTTAGTTTTCAACTAAATCGGTATTTTGTGGAATTGAATCCCTGAGGTTGGTTGGTTGGTTCGTTGGTTTTGGGGTTAGTAGTTTATATGAAGCATCGTTACTATGACTGCCAGGAGTCCCGAATTTCGTTTAGAGGTTTATAGGTTTGTAGGTGCTACTAAAGACGGGAATCTCCTTAACCTGTTCAACACTTAAGGGTGTATTTGTAAGGTCGATAGTTTTAATGTAAAAGATATAAGCTAATGATTTTGGAACCCTATGTATTTACAAAACATTTATATGACTTATAGTAGGTAGAAAAAACAGAAAAACATATATGTTTATAAAATCGATATTCTATTCGTTTGTCTTCCTAAAATTATAAAAAACCCCTAGCCTTATTTCGGTAATTTTGGTTTTGTTTTACAGAAAATATTTTAAAGATGAAAAAAACACTTTTTAGTTAATGCAGTGCGAAACGAAGTTCGTCGGGTTAGATAGTAAGACATAAAAAATATTTCAAAGAACAAAATAAAATATTAAACACAAACTTGATATTATGTATGAAAAAAATATTTTATGGGTTGTAAAACTTTGTCTTTGAAGCAACATTGTGACCTCATTGCAATTTCACGTGTGTTTTACATTTTTATGTCTTCATATAAATATTCTCCTCTAAATCATAATATGATGTATAAAATATTAAGTAGCATATTAAATGGTTTATAATTTTTTATACTTTGACTGTAGAAATGAATCGGTATGTTAATTATTTACTTGTTTGTGGTAGTATGTGTATAGTAGCTTGCCAGGGTGAGATCTACCATCTTATAGACTACTATTTAAATTACGCGCTTCGGCTTTAAACTTTTTACCCTTTTTGCACTTTATACTTTCAATTTTAATTTGGCTGACCTAATCTAAATTTAAGCGAAGTGTTTAATTATATAATTACAACTATAGATATAAAGTGGCGTAGGGGGGTGACGACCCCACCGCCCGCTGTATGCTATTATTATATACGTATGTTAGCTATTTTCTGTCATAAAAATACGCTTGTCGTTCCATGTCTACTATACTATCTTAAGTGGCAAATACTATTATGAAATATAAATGCGAGAGTTTTGGCGACATCGAGAGAACAGACGGTCGAACTTTTTTCATAATTATTGAATTTCGTGTTTATATTGAGTGAAAGTGCACAAATGAAATAATCATGAAGAAATTAGCGTATTGCGTATTTCCTCGTTGCCGCCAAATCTCACTACATGAGCTTGAGTAATGAGGCTACCGCTTTACTCGAGACCCTGACATGACTTATTGAAGACTTATGACTTAAGACTAATTATAATTGAATCCCGATTTTGGCTAATTTGATGCAAATTTCTAATTGAGTAATGGCAAAATGCTAACGTGAATGCCAAAACCTAAAGAATGATAGAAAAGAATATTAATACAATGAGTTTTTACTCATTGCATTAATATTCTTTTCTATTATTACATCAAGAATTACACTTATGCCGTCTTATTTATGAACACAGAGTAAAGTACTCCAAGGTTCAACCTGGTATTAAATTCTTTTTAACAGTGTGATAAAGACTAAAATATCTACTTAATTTTACTCCTACGTTAGTCCGTGTTAAGTACTCCAAGGTTTGAGTTAACGTTATTAGTTTATGTTGCTAATAACTGTGATTCAGAGAATGATTTAATTATTTTAATTTATTTTATTAAATCATAATCTGAATCCCATAATTTAATTTAAGCCTGTGAATGCTAGTCCATATCATCATCACTGTGGGACATAGGGTTTCTATGTCCCTTTTTATGCTTAAATCTTTAAAACTAAACTACTTTGATGTGGTTTTATTAATAGATAAAGTGATTGAATAGCAAGGTTTATATGTATATTTCGTAATCGTTTGAAGTCGGGGTGGGCTGCTAGTTTACTGATAAGACAGTAAGAAGTTTATGCACATTACTTTCGAAACTTTCATGAATTTTCTTTGATTTCATTTACGTGTATAAAACAGTATTTTATGAGTTGTAAAACTTTGCCCTGTATCCAACAATGTAGCAAACAGACTAAATTGTATAATTGTGGCGGTTGTAGTTTATTGTATTTTACTGAGTGTATTCTGCAAAAAACACGATATTGTGACTACTATTGAAGACTAATATATTTTAAACATTACTTAGAAGGAAAATATAACTTTGATTTTCTGTTTACTATTAGTTTCCCAAAGTTTTGATCACTTCATAAGATGTATGTAACTCTTTTGCGGAAACTCGTTGAGATATTAGTAAAAAAATATGTTGGTTATTGTAAATATGCCATTTTCCAATGTCAATCTATTTCTATGCTGAAATTTATTGTAATCGGTATGCTATTTCGACGTGGAAATCGGCATTTATATTTTTGATAGGGATGTAACTACTAGTATGCATATGCATTTGTTTCACATTCTTATAATCATACTATCTACCTGTTTCGGCTTTGCTCGGGTGGTAATTTTTTTATTCTTTTCAAATTATAAATAAATAAATTGAGTTCCAAGCTGTCGTATCTTTCAGTTGGATCAAACTGTACATGGTTTGCAAATTTGATTGAAATCGTTAGTAGTTTAGGAGTCCATCGCGGATAAACAACGTGACACGTAATTTATATATGTTAAGATAAACAGCCTAGTCTCTAGAATCCTTTATTTATTTTAATAAACCTTTGCTAGTTTATGTGTCGTAATCACTACATAGTATAAAACAAAGTCGCGTTCTCTGTCCCTATGTCCCTTAGTATGGTTAATCTCTCAAACTACGCAACGGATTTTGATGCGCTTTTTTAATACGTAAAGTGTTGAAAGAAAAAGGTTTACATGTATGCCCGTATGTATATATACCCGTGCGAAAACGGGTCGGACCGGTTGTTAATTGTAAATGAAAAGCCTACTTTACAGGTTTATATACATTTCATTGAAACTTTCACGGTTTTGATTTCATTTACGCGCATAAAAAGTATTTTATGGGTTGTAAAACTTTGCCCTGTATCCAACAATGTGGCAAATAGACTAAACAAATGTTTTCTGCATTTGTTGCGGTTGCGAACTTATTCGTTGTATACTTTTTATGGTTTCGTGTTCCAACTAGATGTATGATATTGTAACTTATACTACAAGAATAGTTACGTTTTTCAGTATAAAAGTTTGATTATTTATTTAATTCTTTTTTGTACACAATTTATAACATAAATCATGGACAGTGATAAACATAAATGCACAAAAGGTGGGCTAATCTCTAGGTATAATTTTTTTAGTAAGTAAGTAAATTAAGTAATAAGTATCTTCATGCCCGTACCCCAGAAGTGGTAGGCAGAGGTACACAGGGCACCCACGACTAGCCGAAGATACAAAGTATATACGTGGCAAGCCCATCGCCAACCGGGCACAAATCCAATCCCGAGCAACAATTTTTTTGGAAAATTGGGAAAACTAATTTTTTTTTGCCCACGAACCGAACCCAGGACCGCACGCAGTCAAGCCCAACACCTGGATCAGTAGACCACAGAGGCGATTAACAGAATAAGTAAAATGTGGTTCGTGTTGGTCCGGGTTCCTTTGCAGAATAGACCATCTGCCGTCCTGCCAGGCAGCTTGTAAAAGGCGAGCATAGGCTAAGCGTCACTAACACCGTGACATCTGACTAGGTGGTAGAGTTTTACCCGCCCGGTTTGGTACCACCGTCTTACCTATTCCTGCCGACATCACGTCATGACGTGTTCCTGTTTGGAGGGTAAGGTAGCCGGTAAACTTATTTTTGCTCAAGGCCCAACCTTGCCTCGGGTTGGCAACGCACCATTACCACCTTTGGTGTCTCTAGGCGGCGTAAATTTCTTACCATCAGGAAATCCGTCTGCTTGTTTGCCTTCCAATATTATAAAAAACCTAGTATTCTTGTTTCACTTTGTGATACCTGCAATGAGAGAGATAGGTACACAATGGTACGACAATCGATATGTTGTGACTATCGCATGTGTAAACATGGTTATGTTTCGTGGTTACAATCCTTTGCATGGCATTTGAACATTATTTCGCGTAGGTCAATAGGTATGGGATCTCCCACCGTAACTTCAACTATATTTTTAACCGATTCCTAAAAGGAGGAGATTATCATTTGATTGTAATATATTAATTTTGTTTATTTATTCGCGATTCGTGTAGGTTATGATTCCAAGGTTTTTCTATGTATATTTTAATAAGATCAGACTTGTAGTTTTTGAATTATACTTAAAAGTTTATACATTTTTATGTATACCTTGATACTTGTTTGTTTGTATACTTCATAATCGAATACTTAAACGAATGACTGAGTTTTTATTGGGAAACGGACAATTTTTTGGAAACCACTATAGAATTGTGTTCTATTTTTCGGAAATGGAATGATCTGATTGGGATTTGAAAAAAAATGTAGTCGGTTATGGGAGTTTCAAATATATACTAGCTGGTCTGATGAAATTTATATCGTCCACCCTGTGATGTATTTTTCTTCTTCTTTGAAATGTTGTGGTTTAGCGATCCGGTGTCGGACTTGACTTCTTGAGTTTGATTCTTGAATTTGATTTGTTAAATTTCAAACACATCCATTTTCAAAAGTTAAATTTCTGGGATTTTACTACAGTAAATAATAAGCATAATTGCTAAAGCAAAAAAAAAATAAGCAAAAGTAAATACATACTTCATACAGAATTATATTACACTTACCTGTACATAAACTAGGAGGACAGGAAAGACATGCTCCAGTGTTTGGGTCATGTAGAAAGAATGACAGAGGTGAATGAATGGTAAAGTATGTGTACAGTACAAGTAGGATGGAGGTACTCGGGGAGACCAAGCAATATCCGAGGGTAGTGTCAAGAGTTTTCGAAATAGGTTTATTTAAATAAAAATCGGCGAGGAGACAGGTCTGCAAGAATCATGACATTTGGCAATTGCTACTCTCTGCCTATCACAGAGAGACTTAACATGAAGATATGTATGCCTGTATTTTTACAGAATTATATTTAATGGACTAGTCAAATTCTAGTTTCTTCCCTCGCAAAAAGTATAATACAAGACGAATGAACAAAACGTAAAGAAAATACAAAGCATTTAGCTGATTTCTGACGACCGAAATCGCAAGTTGGTGACGTCAGCACTCGTACACAGGGTACGACACAGCGTAACACAAACTAGTGCAATATTTTACGGATTATTTAACATACGTTACGTTGGAGTAAAATATTGCCTTAAATTAAAATGTAGTTAAAAACTTCTGTAACAAAATGATGAATCGAATAAAGTGCTATATGTAATAAGCGTGTAACAGCCGATGGATGCCCTATAGGGCTATTAATATATTGTTTGGTTTGTATTATTTAATGTACGGACGACAATACAAAAACTTGTAATGGCAAAAACAAAATAATAATGCGTTTCGAATGCACGTCTCTGTGTACATGTGCAGCAAATTTACATAAAAATCCGAACTGGGTATTTATAAATCATGTAAATTTTATACGAAAACGCATAAAATGAGATTCAACGTAAAGGTTGAAATAAACTGAATGTAATTAATGTTTTAATGCAACTTTTCAATGTTCCGTAGCCGAATGGCGTAAATCGGGACTCTTACCGTCTTATTAGTAAACATAGATGAATGTAAGAGTAATGTTAAGTTAATACAGTGATGTATTACATTGTAATAAAGACTGTAATACCAGGTTGAACCTTGGAGTACTTTACTCCATGTTTACTAATAAGTCGATTCCACATTTGCATCCGTCCGCCCGTATATCACAGAAGATTTATTCACAAACCTTATTATTGTTCTCTAAATTTCCATGTTTTAGGAAATTAGATATTTTTCATTGTAGCCTTCCGAAATTCACAGCCTTCATAAGGAAATTTTCAAAAACGAATTCTATGTATTTTAATAAATGAATTCTATTCTTAAGACGGAAACAAACTCCACTCCCGCTACGCGGTTGACAGCCGCGACTTAAGCTGGAATCAAACTATCGGACGCGGCTGATAGCCACGACTTACAGAGTATCTTGATAATAAAAGCCGAGCCATGCAAACTATCGTACGTAAGTCGCGGACGTGATCTTAAGCGTTCGGAAGTGTGCAGTATAACTGAGTCCTTATCATGAGTTTAGAGCTTGTCAAGTTCATTATACTCGCTACCGTCTCTGTAAATTATTTGTATGAAAACTTTAAACAGCGCCTCTATTGGTAAGTAAGAGAAAAACATTTTTAGACCAAAGTATCATAGATTTCGACACGTAACTTACCGAACGTAATCTATACCAAATCATGGTGAAGGCTCTGGCGCGCTGGATGTTTATGTCAGTCGTAACCGTCCGCGGATGGCATGTGCACACTTACCTATCAGACGCAGCTGTAAGCCGCGATCGTAAACCGCGGCTGAATATATATTTCTGCATTATAAGGTATCTAGATTATTTTACTAGATATTAAGTAATGAGCCTTGCCATTTATCGGATGTGACCTTAAGCGTTCAGACATCTATAATATATGTGGCACACTGGATGTTTATGTCAGTCGTAAGCGTCTACGGACGGCATGTGCACACTTATCAGTCGCGGCTGTAGTCGCGTCCTTAAGCCGCGGCTGTTTATATGTTTCCAGCTTTAGGCTGGACTTAACTGTCGAAATTAAACGCGATTAACGTAAAAACGCTTTTAGTCCATTCTCAAGAGTGTCAATCATGTCAATTTTATTATCAAAAAAGCGTTGGTTATTGTAAACAATAGTAAATATTTTATAATTTAACTGTTTTAAATATTAACTAGATACTTTTTGTTAAGTTCTTTAAGTTCTTAGCTAAGTGTGTTCTAGTTTGTTGGATGGAGTAGCAGCTAATCCAAAAGGTTGAATACTTGAGTTCTTACTTGGTACTTAAGAAAGTAAGATAAACAGCAAAATACACTGTGGTCTCTAAAATTAAAAAATGCTTTTTATCTTTTCAGATTATGATGAATTTAGTCAAACCTTCGAAAGTGAAAATTTGAGGTGAGTTTGCTATTATTTTGTATTATGTTTGCAATTGCATTTTTAAAATGTGTATGCAACAAGAATAATATTCAAATTAAAAAAAGTCTATAAATCACCACAAAATTTTGATTGAAAAAAACGCATCAATATCGGCCCAAACGCTCAAAAGTTATGACTGAGACACATACACACACGCACAAACACACAGACACGTCGAATTTTTTTTTTTTTTTTTTTTTTTAGCACTTGCCCTGTGCGTGGGATAAATTTCTATAAATCTTACACAGACACGTAGTGGGTTACAAATACTTATGACTTCCTAAATCAGTTACTATGATTCCTAAAATATTTTGCATTTGCAGCAGAAGTCTTTCTAGAACAATACAAATTAGGAGCCTTCAAGAAAACAGCTAACTGATTTCTTAAGAGGTCAGAAACGCAAAGGCGAGACCCATTATTAAGCGTCAAACAGATAAGCAGCGCTTCGCCGTCGACAGAGCCGACATTAGCTGTCGACAAAGGCAAACGTTTCTGTCGACTAAATCAACTGCTGTAATATTTAACGCACTGATTGCTGTTCACTGTGTTGATAACGTTATTGTAATATTCCGCATATGTTACATTATAATACTAGTTGACTCGGAGAACTTAGTTCTTCTTGACAGCTTATAACAGTTTTTGAAGTGAAAATTTCTATAGCGGTGTTACGCACTTTTTTGTGAATGGATAAAAATTTCTAAACCCGCGGCAGGACACGTGATTTGATCGTGAAATTCGTAAGACGGACGGAGAGTATACAGCTGGCGCGGCGTAGGAGAGCTGAGTGGACGTATCCTGTATCCCCCCTCTCTTTCTCCGGCGCGGTGAAAATGTATGCCTGCGCCAGCTGTTTCGTTTAGACGGCGCAGGGCGCTTGCGGGATTGTTCGTGTTGTCATGTTTGTGTACGATAGCGCAATAAATGAATATTGTGTTCTACCACATAAATGATATTACTTTCATATTGATAATTAAAACAATTCGTGCAAAATAATTCTCTAACCATTCCAAAATATCAAAAATGCAGAACGTTCATATTCAAGTTTTCACTTCTGCTGTCACATCCGGAGTGCTAAATGTGCTTTTGGTTTTTTTGAATTATTTATCAACAAAATCACATTTCAACAATGAAATTGTTTGTAAACTTTTTAGAGTTTGTCTAGACAATGATGAATTGTAATGAATTTCACCTTAACTCTAACTTAATGTAAATACTGTAAATGTTACAAACAATCGAATCATTAAATTTTAACATAAAACATTATTTTACCCATGTTACTTCTTGTTATCATTACAATAAGAAGCATACACGCGTCCAAAAACCGATTTTGTGGTTGTCTGTTATACCTAGTTGGTACAGGAATAGTTAATGTGTTGTATTTTCTAAATCATATTTTAAATCAGAGATGAATAATAATTGATTCGCTATTCAAACTTCAAACTACAATCTCCATTTGGTTGGAAAATATTGTATGAAGAATTTTCAAGCATCTTTTTCTGAAGTTTTATGAAACCGTAATAGACGAGTAAACTTTTATATTAGTGATAGTGGTATAGCTGGGATTTATAATTTTATAACAAAGTCCAGCACTAGCTTTAGATGTACATTCAAATGTTTCTCTACATTAGGGATTTCAAGTTATTTGCTCACTTTATACTGAATAAAGTTATGTCTGTAGTTTCTAAACTAAAACATGTATCTTCTGCCCGTATCCTCAAAGAGGTTGGCAGAGGTATAACCAGGGCACCCACAACTAACAATAGACATTGAGCCCACAATGTGATAGGCTTCCCAGCAATCTTGTTTTTTATTAGATAATCTTAAAATAAAAAAAAAATCATAAAAAACTTGTGATTTGGAAAAAAAATAAGGGTCAAGTAAAATATGCAGGACAAAACATTAATAAATAATTTCGAACTGTGTGTTAATAAGGTATCTTCACTCCCATATCCCTGAAGAGGTACACAGAGGCACAACCAGGGCACCCTCGACTAGCTAAGACATTAAGTCCCACAATGTGATATGTGGCAAGGCTGTCTTCAGTCGGGTGCATGTCCAATTCCGAGCAACATTTTTTTTAATTAGAAAAATGTATAAACTAAATATTCTTTTTGTTGCCCGACCCGGGATTCAAACCCAGGACCTCATGCAGTCGAGTTCAACACCCGAACCGCTAGACCACAGAGACGATAATGTATTAATAAATTGTATGTAAATTTAATTTAATGTGGTAATGAATTATAGCCCAAATTACTTTCTGTGATTTACTTCTTTACCATAGGAATCCTTACTTACAGGAACCTAAGGAAAAGAGGTAAATAGTAGCCTTTCTCGAAACATGTAGTATTTACCTGTTAATAATTTTCTAATTAATTTATTTTATCAGTCAACATTGTATAAACAAGTTCTCGTCATTCTTGGTATTCAGATTAATGTAGTCGCCAGACCTCTATCAGGTCTACTCAATTCTCGCACTTTCGTCATTGCTTGCCGCTTGATTTAGATGGCTCAAGAAAAAGGTACAAGCAGGCCACGGCCCAGACTAGCCGAAGTCACAGTGTCCACAACATGATAGGTGACTAACCTATCGCCAATCATTGGCCATATATCCAATCTCGGGCAACGTTGCTTGTAAAAGCGTTTTCAAGTCTGGTAGACTAGAAAGACAAGACCAAAGAGACGAACCTTCTGTACTTCTTCGCTTGTACTTTTTTACCAATTTCTTGTTTAGTGTGGGGCAGTTTACTAGCAATGGGTGGACCAGCTTTCGAAGTTTTGTACAAAATGTTACAATACATACATTTTATACTTTTTTTGCTATACTTTTTTTATTGATATAAACTAACTATTAATTCAGTCAGAAATTAATGAAATAAAGGTCACTCAAATTTAGAACTGAGTTGACTTTAGACTGAATTAGACTAGCTAAAATCTGAAATTTTGTAAACTTTTGCATTATTTTTGCGTTTTAGACGAGTTTTCTGACGATATAAATAAAGTAGTTAAGGAGTTATATTTTTTTGGCAACTTAAACTAAAATCAAAGTTGTTTAAAGACCAAAAAGCAATATTAAAGAGAATGCCTGCTTTGGACACCCTGCCCGACTTACTCCCATCTCTCCAGCAGCGGTAAAGTCTCTAAAGATTAAAAGAAAAATCAAAAGCTATGAAAAGGTATTCTCAAAGTTCAAAAGAAATTTTCTTAAATAAGTCATGAAATAGATTTCTAACCCATTCCATTAACCCAAGTGCAATACATATTTTCCTTTGCTAATAGCTTTGAGAGCGCAACTATTACCGTAAAAGCCATTTAAGCTGTGGCTTAGCTTGCTTTCGTATCCTGCTAAGAAAGGACTACAATTAAGATAACTGAGGTTGTTATCGTTTCATTGTTTCCGTTTTTAAAAAGCGTATGCAGTTAGAATAATAAACACACCTTTATAATAATATTTATACAATGTACAGTGGTGGTAATTTTGATAGAAGAGGCGCTACTTTGCGGAAATCCGTACTTAAGGCCCCATACTCAGTCAGCCAAAAGAGCCAATCACCGCGCTCCCCCGTTTCATGATTACTATGAACAATGGCGCTCTAAAGTAAACGCCTTAAGCGACAAATCACTATTTTTGACACTATAAAAGTAATTTGAAAAAAGTATAAAAACTGAAACACTTATCTTTTAGGTATAGTACTTATCTATGTTTATGTTAAATCTGGTGTCGATATTTTCACAATTGAAGTAGACGGAAAGCAAAAGCTTTCAAAAAAGGGTTAACTTTTTGATTTTTTTCTATCGAGCAAAGTGAAATGAATCGTGTTTGGAAACACTAGTCTAGTAAAGCATATTCATGTTAATCTTGTGTATTTTTGACAGCAAGATCCATGATTGCTTTGTATGAAAAAAACAGTAAACTGCTGACGTATTTTAGCGTATATGGTCACTTAAATCCAAATAAAATTATTTAATTTGGCGTATTATGGCGTAACAAAACAGCTAAATAGTGCACTAAGGATGAGTTAAGCAGCAGAATTGAAAGCAGATACAGCAGTTTCCTTTTTTTTCGTGGGGAATTCCATCATGGATACATGGAAGTGGCGGGTTATGAGAGACTCCTACTCACTAAAACCCCACGGTGTCCACCCCTGCGCCAGGTACCATGGCTGCGGGAACGCTTTCGTACACATGCACAGCCCCAGCGGCGCCAGATCCTTCGATCTCCATTGGGCAGCCCCTCTCAACAGGGGCCGCATATCATCTGAAGTGGTGCAGGAAGACACAGCGTGCACCACTTCGGGGGTTTTAGTGGCGACAGGCACCATAGTACCTGCCGAACCCCATCTCGACCGGGCGGGCTAGATGGAAAGCCCGCCGAACTGCCGCCATCCCACGCGGGCCAAGTGGCCCACCTCTCTGTGTGCGCTCCTCGTGTCCCCTCTTGGACAGAGAGGGGTACTGAGGAGCGCCCTTTTTGGTCCGAATTGGTTTTACCGAGGTCCCGGCTAGACCCCAGCTACTCAGCCCCCCCGCCACGACAAGGCTCGGCCCCTTGGGGGAAGATACAGCAGTATCTGCTCGACTCAATACATCCTTGCAAATTAAATTGCAAATTAAACAATTCTATTTGGCTATAATTTTGTTGACCACTCTCTAAACAGATTTTAAGTTATAGCTATCTTCTTTCTATGAGAGTAATAGAAAGAGACAAAATACTTCTAGTACTGTCAAATTAGTCCGTAAATGTCATTCCTACAGACGTAATTTATCTACCACTCGGAAAAAGTAGATTACAATCATCATGATTTGACATGTCAGGACTAATCTGACATGTCTAAAGTGTTCCATCTCGTTTGGTTTTCTTTCATTTGAAAAAGACAGCAGGCATCTCAAATAAGTTTAGTTTTTGCAGCAGAATCACCACCAGTAAAATTTATCTAACTCGGATTATACGTTCAATCTTTTCAACCAAAAATAGAGAGTTTTAAAATTGAATAAGTTTTTAACAAAAACATATTTTTGTGACGAGCTTTTATTTGTTTGAGATATTTCGAGCAGTAGATTTAAAAACATTTTATAGTAATCATCGTGAATTGTAATGTTTCAATTGTTATAAATATTAAAATATTAAAAATCACGATTACGTAACCAGTTAATCTTAGAAAGAGAAAATAATTTTCTGTCATTTCGATTATAAAAATCTAGTTATCAAAAAAAATAATGATGACGAGTTTTTATTTGTTTGAGATATTCCCAGCAGTATATTTAAAAACATTTGATCGCAAAAAGCGTGGGCTGTCATGTTTCAATTGTTATAAATATTAAAATTATAAAAAAACGATTATGTAACTGCTTGAACTTAGAAATCGAAAAAAATCTGCTATTTCAACTATAAGAATCGAGTTATCAAAAAAATATAATATGTTACACCATATTTAACTAGTAAACTTAGAAATAAAAATAATTTTCTATCATTACAATAAAATTATAAAAATCAAATTTGACAAAACGGTTACTTAGATTTTAATTGTTTTCAGAATCTAAAATAAAAGTAGCGTTAAACATTATTGCCGTAGATACCTGTTAGTGAAAATCTAGTCAATATCCAAGTGTTTCAGAGATGAACCGGAACAAACACGCAGACAAATAAAATTCTAAAAATGTTATTTTGGTACACGTACCGTATATAAATTCGTGTGCTTGTAGTATAAATAAAGCGTCTATTTTAATATTAAAACAGATACTCCGGAGTTTTGACGATATCGAGAGATGAGATGGTCGAAGTTTTTTCATAATTTTTGAATTTCGAGTATATACTGAGTGTAATTAGTCAATTTTTGTTGCATTTTGTACCAATTAATTGTTCAGTGAAAGTGCACAAATTAAATAATCATGAAGAAATTAGGGTATCGTCTGTTTCCTCGTTGCCGCCAAATCTCACTACATGAGCATGAGTAATGAGGCCACCGCTTTCCTCAAATTTCTACTTGACTAATGGCAAAATGCTAATGCGAATGCCAAAACCTAAAGAAAAGAAATAGGCACTTCCATTTTATTTATTTGTATAGATAACTTATTCCCAGTATCTTTTAATAAAGTATTTACAATTGTTGAAACCTGGCCCATTTACTACAAGATTAATAATTTAATTTGTAAATATAAAGGTTCCTGAATCTATTACGTGATACTAGTGGTAAATTTGTTGCGCACTCACTAAACTAATTTTAAGTTATTGCTGTCTTTTTTCAACGAATGAAACAGAAAGAGACAAAACACTTTTAGCGCTGTCAAATTAGACCGTACACGTCATTTCCACAGACGTTTAAACTATTACTCGGAATACGTCGATTAAAAACATCGCGATTTGACATGTTCGGACTAATCTGACGTGTCTAAAATGTTCCATCTCTTTTGTTTTTGTTTCATTTGTGAAAGATAGAAAGCATCTAAAATAAGTTTAGTTTGTGAACAGTGGAATTACCACCATTATCTATATTTAAAACTAAATTCCCATTTCCCGTAGCCATTACATCACACCTGAATGAATAAACCAACTTTGCTAATTCTTTTTTTGTTGCGTACTTACGAAGAGAAAAACCGGGAAATTGAAAATGGGTGAAACAACACTTTTTTTCTATTTATTTGTATTTACTGTTAATAGCTGTCAAGGGATACAAATTTCACCGGGTCGTCTAGTTTGTTATAAAAGTATAATACAATACAATAACTATTTATTGTGCACCAAATACAGATAAATTACAAATACATCAAATAAAACTTAAATTATAAGATACACAATACAATGTTTCTTTTGAAGAGAAAAACTTATAAAAATTGCAAGGGAAATGGGAAAAACAATGCACATTTTTAGTAGCTGTTAATTTCAAGCGGTACGAAGTTCGCCGTGTCGGCTAGTTTGCAATAAAACTACAATGTTTGTATAGAGAAGTTTCGTATTTCTAAGTTTCAGTTTGTCTGGGAATATTCAGAAGTGTCGAAGGCTTTGCGAAGGTTACCTGGGTAATTACGGGTTCGGATCCTCCTTATGTATGTAAATAAATTAAGTAACCATACCTACATGTAAGGTTTGCGTAGGACTAAAAGGTCCAGTTAAGTTTCAGTTAAAATAGATTTAAATTAAACACGCCTCTTTGGTCAAGCGGTCCGGCGTTTGACTTGACTTCTTGAGGGGTTCGATTACCGGGTCGCACAAAAAATAAAATAAAAAAATAGTATTTTTAATTTACTAATAAAAATAAAGTTTCTCGGGATTGAATATGAGCTCAGTTGACGATAGGCTTGTCCACATTGTAGGACTTATTTTATTAGGCTAATAGCTACCCTAAAGAGGCAGGCAGAGGTACACCAGGGCACCCACGGCCCTGGTCGTGCCTCTGCCTACTTCTTCGGGGGTATGGGCGTGAAGACACTTTTTTAATTAAAACACTTAGGATAATGAAACTCACGTACATATCCCTTGTACAGTTTACATACTAACATGTCGTTTTCTTAGACTCTTTTAAGTTAAACGAACCCTTACTTGACAACTGAAAAAAAGAATTAGAAAAATTTATTCGTTCGTTCTTCGGCTCGTCGTGGGTGCCTGGTTGTACCTCTGCCTACCTCTTCGGGGATATGAGCGTAAAATACTTTTTTTTAGATAACTCAAAAGCATTGAACTAATTGCTATATAATTAATACGTGATGATTCAACAATAATCGTAAAATTAAAACATCCAATTACCCTTTCAAAACCTTTATTTTATATAGCTAACTAACTCTGCATCCAAATCGGTCCATCCGTTCAAAAGTTATATTCGCTAAACGTTAAACTAACTACTAACATTCCTCGTTTTCCATCGGTGTTTGAGAAAACAATAAAAAATTGACTACGCTGTAAAATGTTTACGTCGTGTAAATAAAAAATGTACACGTCAAATTTAATACCTCTATCATTTCTTCGCTCGTTTGATGCAAAGGCAAAGAGCCTTTGCAAGAGGCGAATATGTTTCTCGTTGACCTAGTGACCTTAAATAGTAAATAATAAATTACCAAACTAAGACAAATACCAAAACCAAAAGTTTAGCATACCTAATCAAAATTTTGGAATCAAGATATAAATGGTGCAATTTTTTAAATAATAATAATGTTTATTATTTTTTCCCACAAAAAAGCGGCTTTAAACATAGTGTAACTTAAATAAAACAGTATTGTAAACGGAGACAGGAGTCCAAACTGAGTAAACCCCGTAGCATAGATCTTCTGGTCCCCAGCCCTTATCACCAAAGTTACATTTTTTGAAACATTAAGTGTTTTTTTTCTGTGCATAAGTACAATTGCATGCATACCATAGAAAAAACTTTTGCACACCAGTGTGTATGCTTGTGTGTGTGTGTGTGTGTGTGTGTGAGTGAGTTTGTGTGTACATATGTTCGTATGTATATTTATGTGTGTGTATGTGTACGTCAATCATAAATCAATTTGTAAATTTGGGATAAATATAAAATACATTTTTTAAATACATAAATACTCTGTGGTCCAGCGGTCCGGGTCATGGACTTGACTGCATGAGGTCTAGGGTTCGAATCCCGGGTCGGCCAACAAAAAGAAAATTGGGTTTTTCCAATTTTCTTCCAAAAAAAATTGTTGGTCGGGATTGGAAATGTGGCCGGTTGGCGATAGGCTTGCCACCTATCACATTTTGGGACTTAGTGTTTTCAGCTAGTCGTGGGTTCCTTGGTTGTGCCTCTGCCTACCTCTTCGGGGATATATAGGGTACAAAAGCTTTCGCTAGGTCTAAAAATATTCTAAGACATTTATTTTTATTATCAAGCTGTTGTACAACAACATTTGAATAGTCGAGACGCGCGTCTTATGTAGACTTTTCTTTACGAAATCCATACTGTTTAATACAAAGAAGTTTTTTTGACTCAAGAATTTTTTTCCAATATCAGAAAAAATAATTTTTTAGATAAAGTTGTAAGTGTAGATATTGGTCGATAGTTATTTATACAATCTCTTTCCCCAGCTTTGTGGATAGGAGCAACTATAGACTCCTTCGGAGACTCAGGAAAAACACAAACGTTTAGACATCTATTAAAGACATGAGTCATAGTAGGAACTATGTGTTCTTTTATTTTTTTTAGAATTTGTGCAGAAATACCATCAGATCCAGCAGAACAATTCGATTTCAAATTTAAGATTAATTTTTCAACTTCATTCTCCAACAACCGTTGGCATTGCCAAACTGAGGCTTAATTTGGCGAAGCAGTTGGGTGTCTTAAGGCAACGTGTATTTTGAATCGTTTTCGAAAATAAAAAGAGGTTATGTATTTGACTCGTTTGTTTTCTTGTCTATGTTTTCGATAAACATCGATTTCTCTGTTATTTGTAAAGTTAACTTAAAAATTATTTTTTAATTGGAAGTGCGTATTTCCCAGTTAATACCATAACTACGGCGTACATTCCTTTCTGTGGTTTAGTTCAAATTTCATTTTGAATAAATCATTTACATTTAGTTAAACTGTCTACTGAATCGCTTTTGATATTTTTTAAGAGTAATCATTTCAAATATGAAGCTTTTTTAATACATTTGACGTACACCAATTTCTATTACTTTTTAATCTAGACCAATCAATAAATAGTCTTTATTTAACTAGATCCCATTACCTATTTATTATTTTCCCCGTGTTGGTCCGGGCTTCTTTGTAGAATAGACCATCTGCCTTCCTTGCCAGGCAGCTCGTAAAAGGCGAGGAAAGGCTCACCGTCACTAACACCGTGAATTCTGACTAGGTGGGGTAGAGTTTAGCAGCGACTCGCCCGGATTAGTACCACCGCCTTACCTATTCCTGCCGCCATAACGTCATGACGTGTTCCGGTTCGGAGGGTAAGGTAGCCGGTAAACTTACTTTTGCTTGAGGCCTAACATCCCGGCCCCAGGTTGGCAACGCACCATTACCACCTTTGGTGTCTCTAGGCGGCGTGAATTTCTTACCATCAGGAAATCCGTCTGCTTGTTTGCCTTCCAATATCATAAGAAAAAACCTATCCTATTTCTACCCAATAACATGTAATTTGTATGAATGTATATAACTTAAATTGCTACTATAACTTACTTTATTATAATCTAAAAGTCTTTTCTTCTTATTCTTTCAAAATTACAGTACCTAAACTCTTTGTATAAATACGAAACTAACACTAAAATATATCTTGCTCAAATATTAGACTTCATGGAAACATTTTGCTATAAATGCTACACCATTAGGGGACAAACTATGTTTGCATTGTTTTCCTCGCTCCTAGAGTAATATTTTACTTAAGGCTCCCCTCCTTGTAAGTGTCTGATATATTATTTATAAGCATAGCCATAGTACACCTTCTGCGTTTACCTCTCTCTAGTGTTTATTTTAAAACATTGTGGCAATTATGTTATACAGTGTAGATGGGCACTTTGATCATTTTAAACCTTAATTAGCTTAATACTTTTATATCATTATTTTTATAAGAGAAAAAACAGCAAACCACGCGGCTCTTGATATTATGTAATGCCCCATGTTGGTCCGGGCTCCTTTGCAGAATAGACCATCTGCCTTCCTTCCAGGCAGCTCATAAAAAGCGAGCATAGGTTTACCGTCACTAACATCGTGACATCCTACTAGGTGGAAAGTATTATATATATCCTACTAGGTGGTAAAAAAAAT